>VBSM01003185.1:7459375-7542726 GCA_008086735.1 Cheirogaleus medius
AACAATATTTGTACACCCATTACAAGATGGAATAAAAAAAAAATTAAAAAAAAAGAAAAAAAATAAATAAATAAAATTAATTTGTTGACACAGTCTACTTTTTCTTATATAGCAATTTAACTTAAATAAATCATGTCACTTGTTAAATAGGAAAATATTAAAATTTGTCTTTGTAGATTGTGAATAGTAAAAATTGCATTAAAATATATTTCCTAGTATAATTTTTAATTGTTAATCTAAAATTAAACAGTATTTACTTCAAATTGAATCTTTTATCATTTATAGTACAAAAAGGATAAAATGATTGTTTAACATTTTAAGGGACTAGAAAGGTGGCATGTTACTTTCAAAGGGGTTCAAATATCTATAAATGGAAGAGTTGAGATAGCTGATCTTTGGAGTCACATATGATCTGAGTACCTATGATTCCTGTGTCATAAGCTGAGCTTGGAGCTTTAGTATGCCTACGGAACTTTGTCCTTCACTATATTAGTAGATCATTGGATAGTAACCCTTAAGTATTCAAAAGCAGGGTATTGTCCCACTCTCCCCAACTCTTTTATCACACAGCATGAACGTGACCACCTTTCTGCCAAAGATTCCCTCGTGAGTGTCCCATAGCCTTCCTCTGCCCCAGGACCTGTCTTGTTATACTGTATTTTTTTCTAAACAAGAACTGGGATTAACCAAGGGAAAAAAAGTGTGATAAAATATAAAATGAACAAATGACACAAGTCTCCTGACTATAAAATCTCTGAATTGAGGTTATGGATTCTCTAGTCCCAGAGATCTTTTACAATGACCTATCTCCAAACTCAACATCTTGGTTTTTAAATATTCAAATACCTAGAGGGAAGGAACTGAACTAAATGAACCTTCCAATTCTAAGATTACATGTTTCCATCCACTGATGTTCAATGTTAACCCAAGCTGAATTCTTGGATGCTGTTTTATTGTTTTTAATGTTAAAATACATGAAATGTTTGTTGTAGATTATGTCTGCACCACAAGTATAAAACAACATGTAAAATGAACATAACACGAGAGAACTGTGAGATCTGGGAGGTAAGAAAATCTAACCAAATTGAGTTTCCATTTGGACCAACTCCACCAACTTTACAATAACTTTGGTTTGTTTTTTCCCACCAAAAACAGAAGATTCCATCTTAGTAAAGCTTTGAAATCAGTATGACCTTTCTTTCTCCTTTGTCTTGTTCTCCTATATATGCTAACTGAATGGCTAAAACCTAGAACTAATTGACAGGTCAGACCATGCATTTTCATAGCTCTGCAAAATCCATCTGGGTAATTCTTTGTAATAGAAGCATTGACCATGTAAATATAGTATTTTAATTAAACTTCATATTGAGTTATAATACCTAACCTAAGTACTCTCTATATTAATGGTGGTATCTATTTATTATATACATTGCAAATAGACTAAAGCAATCCAATTCTATGCTATTGGATGGTGGTTTACTTTGCTGTTTCCTCATATTTTAAGAAATTCTGTAATGCATTTAGAAATCATCATTGTAAGGAGTTCTAATTGTATGAAGTTAGTCCTCTATGGTTAGGGTAGCATCCAAAGGGTAGAGTCTGGGACACAAAATTGAGAACCCTGAGAACAACATTCTCTCCAGGTGATTTCAATGACTTAAAGCATTCCCTGGACAAGCCACCCATCCTTTCCTTTCTCACTTCTTTTCCAAGTCATAATTCTCAGCTTCATATATGGCAGTTCTGAAAACAAACTTCAAACAAGGGGCTTGGCAATTCTGGGAAGAAATGAACCACCAAGTACTGCTGCTATCCAACATGATGTTTTTCTGGGAGAAAATGACTCCTATGGCCTTTTAGCCATCATTGTCTAAAAGGGTTTCCTTGGTAAACACAGCTGGAAGTTTGACCATTTTAGTGACGCAAACAAAGAATCCTCCCTAAATCCCTGGAATGACTCTTCTGTGGTCTAAGAGGATTATTAGGCAATAGCTTCCCTGTAACCAGTCTCAAATACATTCCCATTACTTATTTTCTTCTAGTGCCTACACCCACCTTAATAAACCATTTCTCTGCCTTCAGGGTTCACTTTTGGAGATTAATATACGTTGGTTCTTACCATAGTGTGTCCAACCCAACATGATGACATGCTCCCTTTCTCCTACAAGCTACTACTATTTCTGGACATGTGAATTCAATGTTCAATTCACTTAGTAAGGTTTCTATTTTTTAAAAACTTTTCCTATTAGATGCAGCAAGAGTATGGCATTACCTTGGCCCTGCTTCATGATTTAATATGGTTCTCAACTTTGACTGCACATCAGAATCACCTGGAAAGCTTTAAAAAGTATTGGCACCTGATCCCCACCAAGAAGTTCCAGTTTAATTGGTCTAGGATGCAGCCTGGGTGTCAGAATTTTTTAAACTCACCAGGTGTTTCCAAGTGCAGCCAAGATTAAGAATCAACTGGAGTAAGAAGACTTGATTTAAGTGCTGCCACTAATTAGCTACATGGCCTTGAGCAAAAGAAATATTCATTTATCCAACAGTATTCCTTGATGGCTTGCTGTATGTAAGACAGTGCTAGGGGCCTCGTCTCCCAGACTCTGAGATAAGTGAATTGGAGTCAACAATTTATTCATTCATTTAGCAAATAAGTATTGAGTGCCTATTACCTGCTGGGTACTGTGCTAGGTACAAGGGATACAGCAATGAACCAGATGGACAAAATTCCTACCCTCACATAGCTTACAGTTTAGCTAGGGGAAGCATGACTATATATAAGTCATGGAAAAGTGAATAGTTATGGCAGATAAAGGATGGGAAGGATGATGAGATGAACTGGCAGCCAACATAGAGGCAGTGGTGGTGGTGGTGGAGAGAGGAGGAACGGAGGGAGGTAGATGGGTTCCAGAAATACTCAAGGAGATAACATCACCAGGACTTGGTAATGTATGTGATATAGAGATGAGAGAGAGAAAGGAAATAAGGCCAATCCCTAGATGCTAAGATTGATGGTCCAACCACTAAGGCAAAGAATGTGGGTAAAGAATCTCAGCCACTTCAGGAGATTGTGAGGGTCTAGAGCTAAGGAACCAGAGAAATGAAACCAAGCCCACCCCAGACAGAGATCAAGCAGAGGAGGGACCTTAGCTAAGAAATGCAATGTCTCTTATAAGTGGTCATTACTACACTTGGACTGGGTCTTTGTATAGCTAAAAGATCTCCATTAAAGAGCCCGTTCCCATAAACCCAAGGCTGAGCAACTTGAAAAGGAAAAATTAATAGAAGAACAAATAGTGATCATATAATGATGTGAGGTACCAAGTCCACCGTGGAAGAGGGGCCTTGTAAAGCATGGGGGCACTTAGAAAAGACTATGTTGTTTCCGAGAATTAATATTTGTCCTTGGGAGATCTCTGCAAGTGTGTGTGTGTGCGTGTGCATGTGTATGTGTGTGTGTGTGTGTGTGAGAGAGAGAGAGAGAGAGAGAGAGAGAGAGAATGTCCACAGCTATTGTCAGACAAGTTGAAGAGTAAAAACATGCATCTGTCCATCACCTCGGCGTGCAGGTCCTGAGGGAGAGCAGACATAATCCCACGCAGGGGAGACTGCAGGGTACTGCAGGGTACTCTGCTGGGGGAAGAAGGATGCATCCTGGATGAGAACAGCCCTGGTTGCTGAACATTTCCAAAAGGGGAGAGGCAGAGGTGGAAGAAGGAAGAACTTCCACAGAGAAGAGCTGACTTGAAGAGTTCAGGTGGGAAGCCAGGGTCAGGACAGGAACTTGGGTGTGCCTCTAAGAGTCCCCCTGTGACAGCTAGACTCCACAAGGGTTCCTGTGATTTTTACATCCTTCCCTTCACATGTAGTTTTCCCCTTTGATGTTCCTCAAATCTTCATCGCAGACTGATAGACCTGCATAACGGTCTGGCTGTGTTGGAGAGGAAAGTAAGAGTTGGGACTCTCAATTATCCCCCAAAGTTCCCAGAGATCTTTGCAGAGGGAACAACACTTTACCAGATGGGAAGATCCTGACGGAATTCCCGACTTCCACCCATGGCAAAGTCCTTAGCATCCCCTGGTGGAGCCAGAAGTGACACGTGACCTATAGAAGTTGAGAGATGACAGTGGACAACTTGGGAATGGACGGGGATTCAATCTATCCCTTTCCCAAATACTGTGGGGAGGCAACCCTTAAGAATGAGATGGAAACTTCCATTTGGTTTACCAAGGGAAAGCACCAGGCAGAGTGCCTGGTTCACAGTTGGCATTCAGTCATTGGTAGCCATTATGATGATTAGAATTATGATTATCATGATTATTGAGATTCAGTTGCTGTAGAGATTGCTGTGGCCTTAGATGACTGGGAATGGTTCACACAGTCAGAAGTCCTGCAGGCTCAGGACAAGTACATTGGAATGTGGAGGGCTTGGGCCATAGTCAACAATCCAGCTCCAAACCAATCTTTATCCTTTCTTCCCAGCAAGTATGTGTCAGCCAACTGAAGCTCATGGACATCTCGCTTAGACCATGAGTCTGAAGACTTCTGGGGGGTCTGTGCTTCTTGCTCCAGAAAGGCTTATTCCTGTCACTGCAGCCCCTTTGGTGCTGTTTCCCAAAGGATCAGCTGGTGCCTCATATGGCCCACTGAGCTTCATGCTAAAGGCCTAAGAAGGCAAGAAGATGCTGCAGGTGAGAGAAAAATCAGAGCAAGTTGAGTCAAAAAGTCAGGTGAGGATGGAGAAGAGAGGAAAGTAGGACCAGTCAGGGTCTCACCAGCAAACAGATGGCATCTCTCATGAAGGGACTAATTACATGATGGCAGCAAGTGGACACAATGCAGGGATTCAGGGCAGGCAGCACAGAGCTGTTACCACCCCTAGGACCAAAGGGAGGGAGGTTAGCAGAAGGAGAAAGAGCCATGTAGGTGGGCTTCCTTTGAAGAAGTGGTGACCTTAGGTCAAGGGACGGAATCAGCCCAAAGATAGAAATGAGCAGAATAAATACCTGGATCTCACTGTCCTCCCACCTCCCACCTCCCATCCACTTCTGAGACTCTCCACAGTTCAAACCCAACTGGAAGCCTGTAGACTAGAGAACCCTGATGATGCAATCCATGCATATGAAGCTCCTAGGCCACAGCAGGGCAGAGAAGAACAAATAAAAATCTCTGCACAGTAGAGGAGGGACATCTAAGGACTGAGCTTGGGATTTTTTTTTTTTGTCAAGAACATAAGATCCCAGGCCCATCAGCCACAGGATCGGCAATGTATTAAATGATCCCAGAAATGATGATGGGTTTGCGTTCACCATCCAAACTCTCTGCTCTTGACACAAAAGGTCAGCATCATTTCGGAAACAGCCATGTCCAGGAGTAGGAGTAGGAAGAGAAAACCCCAGAAAAAGAATCACTTTCCCTGTGGCTGCTAACAGGACCACAGTAAACTGGAAACGCTATTGTGAGGGGCAGGGGAAGGTGCTGGGGTGGGAGTGGGGGAGGGCAGAAGCGCTGGTGAAGGAAAACAAAGATTTGGCAGTAAGAGAATAGCGGGGAATAGAAAGTGTACACAGTGTAGGCAAGTCCTTAATAAGGGGCCCCAGGCTGGACATCTTGGGCTGAGATTAGGGGCAGGGAATGGGGTGCAGCTGAGATAGCACATTTGTCATAGTCCGAGATTCCACCTCCTTTTCTTTTCACCCATCTTCCTCCTGGAAGTTGTACAGACGTTTCCCAAACACTGCTGTCTGTGTGTGTGTGTGTGTGTGTGTGTGTGTGTGCCCGCGCGCGCACACACATGCGCGCGCACGTTTTCACTTGTCACTAAATGATCAGTATTCAATGAAATGCTTCTATTTTGGGGGCATTAACATCTCTAAAACAAGACACAAAAAAGCAGAGGGAGGCAGCTAGGGGCTGAATTTAATCTTCTCTAATATCACACTACGAAGGAAACTGGGGAATGAAAACATAGTCATTTAGAAAATGGTTGATGAGTCACTGATTGGCACAGGATGGAGAAAAAGAGAAGTCATTATTCATTCGGAGTATGCCTGGTCTTTAAAAATAGGCTCAGCACTTTGTTGGAGGGGCCGTCTGGGTTCAAAGACTGAGGAGGTGGACAGAGGGCAAGGGCAGGGACAGAAATTGCCCAAGGCAGGCAGAGCCCCTCCTAGATGCATCTAGATGCATCTCAGCCCTTGAAAACCCTCCAGCTGTAAGAAGCAGAAAGACAGCTTAATGCACATCATTCTTCCTGTACCTCTTGCTTGAGACCTTAATAATACTTTTTGGGAAACTTCAGCTTCAGGGCACCCAGGCCAAATAGCAGAGACGGCACTTTTTGTGACCAAATTTTTGCCAACAAACCCAACACTCCATTACTTGCAGAATTCATTTTCCAGGTCCTGGACTACCCTGGTCTCCCCGCTTTTGACCTCTTGTATACTAGCTATTCTATAATTTCATTAGTGGGAGTGGAAGGATTTAGAATCTACCCAATTAGAACATGGTAAAATGTTTGCTGGAGGAAGAAGATTAAAGTCCTGAGTAAGCAGAAGTTTGGAGATTGCCTGGAAATTTTGTTTCTGCATGTGTTAAAGGAAAACAAAACAAAACAAAAAAAAAACACAAAATGAAAACTGCCTATTAAGGGTTTTGCCTTTGTCCGATAGTTCTGGGGCCTCAACGTGCAGAGCTGGGCAATGGGAGAGGGCTTGAAATGAAAGGAATCTGATTGGTTTGCAGTGAGAAGGGTAGAGAGTTGGTAACTCCAAGGAAGAGAAAAGAATGGTTCTCAAAGGGGACAGAAGTCAAAGGCCAGGGTTGGAGAGAAAGCCTGGAGACCTTTTGAGACACAGTGGGAGAAAGAGGGGTAACCATTAGGTTGCGATGACATGGGGCTTTGAGGAGAAAGGTGAGTGAGGAGGAACTTGGCTGGGTGCTATGAATGGAATACCTTCTTTACAGTTTGCGGATACCACAGTAAAAATTTAAATAGATTTTCAATTATTTTGGATAGTTAGAGCACTGTTTCTCTGAACGTGTGCTGAGCTGCAGTGGACACTAGGGTGACCAGATTTATGTAGATTACAAATGTGGAACATATCCTCCCATGTACAACTTTGGTTTTTCACTTGCTTAGTTAGTTGTCCTTGTGCAGACTGGGATAAACTTACCTACTCTAAGTAGAGACAAAAAAGAAAAGTCTGATGCTGGAGCTAGTTTCAAAAAAGTAGAAAGATCTGCAAGGCTCAAATTAATTCCCACCTAGAATTCTCTCCTGAAAGAGCAAGGGCAACCCAAAGCAGGATCTTCCAACTTTTAGTCTGTCCATTCTTTGAGAAACTGCTAAGGTGCTGGAGAGAGACTCAGTAGCCTACAGACTGGTGAAGGACGTTTCCATTTTGCTGGGAACCTGCAACTACAGTTATTTCTCATACAATGTTATTTTAAACATCATTGTATGTGCAACATGCAATTTCACTAATAGGCTCTTACGTATTTATTCTTCATCAGAATAATAACATGTCCTTAAAATTTTTTATTCACATCAGATGGGTAATGTGGCCACGTGTAACAAAGTTTGAGGGAGGCACATCTTACACATGAGCCACAAAAGGATCTATGTACTTTAATGTTATGCACTTTTTAGTCCCTCAAAATCCTGAACATGAATTTTAGACATGCACATTCTCCTTTTATTCAACCAAGATCTAACTCATGGAAAAAAACACAACAATATGCTAAAAGATTTATACATCATAATCGAGCAGGATTTATTCCAAAAATCTAAGGTCTCTGTCGACATCTAAAAAACATTTGATAAGACATAATGCCCATTCTGATAATAATTCTTAGTCAACTAGGAATATAAAGGAATGAAATTGTTATTCCTTAACAAGATAAAGAATATCTCTCATAAACCAACAGCCAACATCATATTTAATGTTACCACAAAAATCAAACAACAAAAAGCTAGAAACATTGCCATTAAAGTAAGGAAGAAACAAAGAATTCCTATCACCATTGTTGTTCCATTGTTGTTTAACACTGCCCTGTAGGGCCTAGCCATTATGATAAGACATTAAACAGCAATAAGAAGTAAAACTTATCAACATTCCCAGATGATTTGCTTGTTCGCCTGGAGAAACCAAAAGAATCTAATGAAAAATCAATGGACCAAATAATCAAATTGATTAAGATGGGCCAGTTATAAAACAAATACATAAAACTCATTTATATCATCTTTTCTATAAATTAGCAATACCCAGTTAGAAAATACACTGGGGAAAAGATCATGTTTATAATAGTAACATATATTTCTTAAAATTAGTTTGAATATGTGCAAGGTGTTCCACTGCACGTTCATCTGCAACTTCCAGCAACAGAAATGACCACTTTATTGAGTGCTTACTATGTTCCAAGACCTGAACTGATGCCAAGCCTCCCCCATATGTAGTATACAAATGTGCACTTTCTATTTTAGTATTAATTTTACCATAGAGAAAAGACTAGCACATCCAACCTGTTATTTCATGTATATCATTGCTTAGGATGAGGTTTAAGAAGTCTCCCTTTTGAAGTTAATTTATTTCAGTTCATAAAAGGGAAGTTTATTTTAAGGGGAAAATGAGCAAACAATAATCAAGGCAATGTGCTACATAGGTTCCATTCGCCTCTTCCCGTCCACCTCCCTCCCCTCCTCCTCCTCACTCTCTACCGGGAGGCTGGCCAGCATGGGCCACATCATTGGCTCCCTTGCTTCTGGCTTTTTGCTGGGCTCAGCCAATGGGGCGCCCCAGCAGGAGATGGAGGGTGGGAAGAGAGTGAGACTGGGATGCTTGCTCAGTCCCCTGCTTCCTTTCTAGCAGGGTTGCTGTAGGTTGACTGAGCCCTGGATTGATGGCCAAGGTCCTGCAGCCTTCTCTAATGGCTCCCTGGTTCTGTGCATGCTCTCTCTGCTTGCCCGCTTCAGGCCTGGTGTCATAACAGCTCCCCTCAATTGCTAGCCTTGGGCCCTGCACTGTCCCTTAGCTAGTTTCCTTGAACCCCACCCACACTTTCATAACACATCCCTTTACTAAACTTTCCTCGAAATTACCCCGATTGATATGGCTACATATAAATGACTCAAGTTTAGGAAGCCACACTATGCTATGAAGTCATCATAACAACCTTTTAAAATGAGTATCATTATTCCCATTTGACACAGGAGGAAAATGCAGCTTACAGTTTAGGTGACTTAGCCAATGGCACCAAGCCATTAAATGGCAGTCCTGGCTGGGTGCTCTAAGGTCTGTCTGTCTGCTGCCAAAGCTTACTTGGGCTTTAACACTGCACCGCACAGCTTCTCAGGTAAACCCAAAGATCTGTCCAACCTTGCTGTTCCCATCACCACTTTGTTGTAGTATCTCCAAATAAAATACAATAGTAACTCTGGCCAACTGTGATCTAACTTGCTGGGTTTCTTTTTCAAGCCAAATGTTTCAGAAGGTCCTGTTCTGAGGAGTGGTTGGTTACGTAGCTTTGTATTTAAAATCTCCTAAGCTAGCCAGCAGTTTGGGGGTTCAGTGAGGAAAACTGAACCCGATACTAATCTTTAGGATCCCACCGAGTCGGCACTGCTATAGTTAGCCACGTCTCATTTGAGGTGATAAAAATAAAACATAATAAGCCCACACCTCTCTGAGAATGGCAGACTCCTGAGGTGATTCCAGCCCTTATTAACCCACAAGAGTTCTCGTAAAATTTAAGCCAACTAATAATAATGACTCATGTTGTTCTCTTTTCTTCCATGGATTTTAAAGGTTTCATAAACCACAGTACACTTTATAAAATCATTCTTTTCTGGGAAAGGACTTACACTTTACTCTTGAAATAGAGGAGATAAAAAATTGTAAATAATTTGATGACGCACATTTGACTTTTTACTGAGAAAAATCTGAGAGATCTTAACGTTTATTTCATGTTTTCCCCCCTCTGCCCCTTTATTTTCCTTTCTGGGAGGACAACTAATTTTATAGATTCAGGTATTTAGTTGTTTTTTAAATAAAAATATCATTTTAGTATTTAGTAACAGTGAAATAAATTGAAATCCCCAGATGGTCCTTAAAAGAAAGTATTGCATCGTAGATAAGAGCTTGAACTTTCACATCAGGAGCCCTGAGACTGACTCCCCAGGTGTGTTATATTAGGTGAGTTTCTTAATCTTTTTGTGTCTCATGTTCTTCGTGTGTAAAATAAGACTAATAATGGTATTTACTTCAAAGAGTTATTGGGAGAAGTAAATAAGCCAATCCATGTAAAACTTTAAGCATGGGCTTAACACTAATTACTATTATTACTATATTCAAGCTTCTGTGATAGGCACTGAGGAGGGTCAAAGATGAACGAATCTCTGCATGCACGTGAATTATAATTCTATATAGAAAAAATGAACATAAACAACTATAATACAAGGCAGAACTAATAGATGGTCCAAAAGAAATACATACTGTCATAGCCACACAGAGGATGGAGAAATTATTTCCAGGTTTGTATCCTAGGGAAAGATGCATGGCAGAGATGCTATTTGTGTTGACCCTGAAGATCGGTAGGATTTTGATAGTTCAACGTGGGGGGAAGGAATCCTAGGCAGAGGAAACAATGGGGACAAAGATCCAGAAGAAAAGGATCAATGTGCTCAGGGAAGAGTGAATGTTGATGCTTAGCTGGAGCATAGCATGCATTAGGGATGAAGGAGATCAAGGGACTGGAAATGTGGACAGGAGGAGACAAAGCAGAAGATAGGCTGGAGGTTGGTGGGCACGTAAGAAACTAAAGCCAAGAAGAAGAACTGGAATAGTCAGCAGCTCTTGGTCCTAATCCTGATTTCTATTAATTGGGCCATGGGACCTCTGGATTCAGTTTCTTCACTTAGGAATGGAGGGCATTAAACCAGATGGTAGTCAAGATCTTCTCTGTATACATCACTGTGACTCTAGAAGCCAAGGTGGTTACTGAGCCATCTGCAACCTGAGTCAAAATCCAGTGATGAGGTGGCAGAGAACAACCTCACTAATGCTGATGATGCCTGGCACTGAATGATCATGTCAGCTTTCTTTCATGAACCTTCAAACTGCAGGCCGGGACACCCTTCCTTCTACCCAGTGTGAAAGGAACCAAGACCCCCGTGAGATCAGAGGTGTACGCCTCTCCTAACAGAGCTAAAAGATGTCCCCCATGAAAGAGGATAACAACACATTAAAAAAAGAGGACCTCTCCATCATTTACCTTGGGGCAAAAGCAAAGACTACATGGCTTGGCCTTAGTGATGATACAATGGATTCATGCATCCATTGTTTGCATGACATAATAGTAACATTTTGGGAGCCTTCCTATTTGGGGAATGGGAAAATAGTAATTTAAACCAACACTCCCAAAGAAGACACATAAAAAAGCTGAATGAAATATGAATCAATCAAAATCTAGTCAGGAGATAGAAATTACCCATTTTAATGAAGATAATTTAACACAAAGACTTGCAACTAAGTATAAAGTTGTTAACTAGGTAACTGAAAAGGCAAGACAAGAACACTAAGTTATCACAGAGATAGCACCTGTTGGAAGCAGCTAAAACTCCTGAGGCTAGGAAACAAAGGAAAGAAATAGGAATTATTAAAACTTACAGGCTTGGAGAAAGGTTCCATTGGGTGGGGACCCAGATCTCTCAGGAGGTGGCATCAACTGGTGGTGCTGATGTCTTGTGGGGAGGGTAGCAGTGAAGTTGATCTGGAGTGTTAAAAAACTGCCAAATGGATTTAACTGCTATAGGACACAACTGCTATTGCCAAGGAGCCATGTTTCTGGTGTGATGTTCACAGGAACAGAAAGCAAACAGGAAGGAGAATGTTCTTCCTTTCTTCTCCTGCCTCCTAGTCTCCTCTAGTGCCCCCTGTTGGCAGAGTCTAATAGGTCGCCCACTTGAAAAGCAGAAATAGATTTGCACAGTCCTAGCCCCAGCATCACAGGATGTAGTATAGAAGGGTGGTAAATCAGTCCTGACATAACAAAATACCACAGACTGGGTAGTTTAAAAAACAGACATTTATTTCTCACAGTCCTGGAGGCTGGAAGTCCAAGATCAAGGTGTCAGCAGGATTGGTTTCTTCTGAGACCTCTCTCCCTGGCTTGCAGATAGCTATCTTCTCCTTGTGTCCTCTTATGGCTTTTTCTCTGTCTATGAACATCCTTGGTGACTCTTCTTCTTCTTATAAGGACATTAGTCCTATTGGATTAGGGCCCCACACTTATGACTTCATTTAAATTTAATTACCTCTTTACAGACTCTATCTCCAAATACAATCACATTGGAGATTAGGGCTTCAACATAGGAATTTGAGGGGGGGACACAATTCAGTTCATAACGGATGGATTTGAAGCTAAGAGACAATAGATTATTGACCTGCACAAAATATATGAAACATCTTCTTAAAATCATCAAGGAGCTATAAGATGGTGAGCAATTGTCAGACTGAGATCCCCCCAAAAATGACAGAAATATTAAAAGTTAATAAACATTCTCAGAGCAACCTCTGTCCTAAGGGATTTTTCTGATTTGGAAGGAGCCACTGAGATACACTTTTAGCAACTTTATAGGACTAGGGGATAAAAGTCAAGATGTAGCTTCATCAAATGTGGGCACCTAGATAAAGCATCATTCTTTTTGCTGAGATCTTGAAGGCTGAACCCTTTGAGGAAGAATAAAAAGGAAGTAAATGAACACTTACAAAGTCTGCAACTTGGTGTTGCCATCATCTGGGGGCGAGGGGTTCCTAAAAATGCTAACCTTTGACCTTGGATAAAGGTGGTCCTAGACTGCTGTCACCTATAGAATCCAGCAGAAGCAAAAGAAAACCCCTTCCAGAAGAAAGTAGCATCATCCTAGATAACAAATAATTTTTCAAATACATTGTCCAGCACACAATCAAATATAACCAGAGACATGAAGAAACAAGATAGTATAGCTAAAGACAATTAGAAACAGCAGATAATAGAAAAAGTCACAGATGGATAACAGATAGAGAATTGTTATACATAAACTGTAAAATTACTGCTTATCGTATTGAGGGACATAAAAGCCAAGCATAAAAATTTCAGCAAAAAAAAAAGCAGAAAATGGACAAGTTTCCTGGCAAAGGAACATGACAAAGACAACTTGAAAGAACAACAACAAAAAATTCTAGAGCAGAAAAATGAAATAATCAAAATTAACAACTCAATTGACACACAGCTTTATCAGCAGGTGAGGAAAGAATCAGTGGATGAGAAGAAAGTTTACAAGAAATTATCCAGAATAAGACAGGAAGAGACCAAAGAGAGGAAACTACAAGAGAATAAGATGTAAAGGACAGAATGAAAAGGCCCAAGTTATGTTTATTGAAGTCCCCAAAGGAGAGAAGACAGTAGCACAAAAGATTATATATATAAAATCCAGCCTAAACAGATCATAGTTAAACTGCAGAAAAACAAAAAGAAAGACAAAACTTTGAAGAAAACCAGAGAAAAAGACAAATACTTGTTAAAGATATTAATTAGACTGAAAGCTGACTTCTCAACAGCAACAGTGGAAGCTAGAAAACAGAGAACTAATATACCCAATGTACCAAAAATAAATGACTGCTGATTTAGAAGTCCATATCTAGTAATACATGCAAAATAAATTTTATTTCAGGCAAAAATTGAGAGTTCTCTATGAGCAAACCGATGCTAAAGGATGCTAAAAACATTCTAAAGGATGCTTTTCAGGCAAAAGAAGAAAAGAAAATGATCTAAGATCATATGTTAGAGAGGCAGGAAAAAATAAAGAACTATGAAAATGATAAATATGTGGCTAAATGTAACTGAACATTGACTGTATAAAACAATCATATTTTGCAGATTTAGAAATTATATTTAAATATATGTAGATATAGATTGAAGTAAATATATTAAAAAAGTAAAACACAACTAAATATCGTTTACAAGAAACCCATCAGAAACAAAATGATACAGAACCATTGAAAGTAAAATGATGGTACAATATATATCCAAAAACAAACAAAAACAAATCTGGTGTAGCTACATTCACCTCTAATAGACCTTAAAGCAAAAATTCTTTGTAACAATAAAGAGAAAATTTACCAGGATGATATAATAACTTTACATTTATATGCAAATAACATGGCAAAATCAACAGCATTACAAGGAGAAATAGGTCATTTCCACAATTATAGTGGGAGATTATTACATCCTTCTTCCAAAAATTGATAGAGCTACTGCACAAAAAAGAATCAGCAAGACTACAGAAGAATCGAATAAAACAACCAACAAATTTGATCTATTGGGCATCTATAGAATACTCCACCCAACACCTGAAGAATACACTTATTTTCTAGTACACACAGAACAGCTATGAAAACCGACTATATACTGGGTCACAAAAGAAGTCTCAAGAAATTTCAAAAGATTAAAGTCTTGACATATATGTTCTCTACTTAAAAGGAAAATATTTTTAAAATCAATAACAAAAATTAGAAATTTCTTGTAATTAAAGACTAAGAGATTCCCTTCTAAATAACTCATGAGTTCAAAAAATAAATAACAGTAAAATTTATAAAATATTTTTCCTAACTTCTTATTTTGAAAAATTTCAAAACTATAGAGAATTTGAGGTGATACAAAAACACTTGAATACCCTTTATTTAGATTCATGAATTGTTAACATTTGCTAGACTATTTTTCTTTCGTTCTGTATGTGTGTGACCCATTTAAAAATAAACTGCAGATGTTGTCCCATTATATAAAATCTGAAAATTATAAGTATGAATTATGTAAAAAATAAATTACTCTTTTTGAACCCTAAAAACATAAAAATATATTGTAACACCCTGATACTTCACTATATATCCTATAAAAAGAAAGATGTCCCTTTATATTACCACAATATTATTACAACTCCAAGAAATTTAAAATGGATACAGAATATATTTACTTGCTTCAATTATCCCAATAATATCTTTCATAGCTATTTTTGTTTGGTTTTGTAGTCAGTATCCAATTAAAAATCATTCAATTTTTAGTGGTCATGTCTCTTTAGCTCCTTTAATCTAAAATAATCCTCTTCGGTTTTTTTCTTTTATGGTCTCTTATGAAATTGACATTTTTGAAGAGTCCAGGCTGATTTTCTTATAGAATACCCCAGGTCTGCTTGTGTCTTCACTATCAGATTTAGGTTAAACATTTTTGGTGAGAAAACTACATAGTTAATATTGCATGCTTCCCACTGCCTCCCATTAGGAGACACATAATGTGTTTATCCCATTTTTGATGATGGTAAGTTTGATCACTGGGTTACATGAGACATCAAGGAGACATCAGGCACTTTTCTCACTTTGTAATGAATAACTAATCTGTAGTGTGATAGTTTGAGATGATGTGAACCTCCTGTTCTCACATAACTTTTTACTCAGTGGTAGAAATTATTTTGAACTGCATGTAAAAAATACTACATATCAAAACATGGGGGATACAACAAATGTAATGCTTATAGTAGGTTCTATAGCCTTAAATGAATATTTTAGATCCTGAAAAAAAATCCCTTAATATTAATGAGCTAAATATTCATTGCAATGTGTTAGAAAAAGAATACCAAGATAAACCCAATGAAAGTAGAAAAAAACATAAAGAAGAAAAAATAGATAAATAGAAAACAAATATATATTACAGAGGATTAACAAAACCTCAATATTGGTTTTATTTAAAAGATTAATAAAATTGATAAACCTCTAGCCAGACTAATCTTGAAAAATGAGAGACAGCACAAATTACCAGTCAGAACTGAAAACATCTTGTAGACATTAAAATGATAATAAGTTGATATTATGAATGTCTTTATGTCCCCCAGAAAAGAAAATTTAGATAAAATAATCTCCATACAAAGACAACTTATCAAAACTGACATGATAAAGAATAGAAAAGCTTAGTAGACAAGAACTACAAAATGAGTTCAATGCATAAATAAAAACCTTTAAATAAAGAAAATTCCAGATTCACATGGCTTCACTGATTAGTTTGACCAAACAATTAAAGAAGTAGCTCTTAATATTAAAAAGACTTTTCCAGAGAATAGAAAAGAAAGGAGTAAACCCCAACTCATTATTTGATCTTGGTATAAACTAGACAGCAAGACCCTACAATTACAGAATGGGGTGGGTATAAAAATCCTTAATGAAATATTAACAAAATCCAGCACTACATAGCCAAGTTGGCATTATCCTATGAATGCAAGGCTGGTTTAACATTAGTAAGCAAATCAATGCAATTTGCTACAATAACTTATCAAAAGGGGAAAATCATATGATCATTTCAATAGATGCAAATAAAAACTTTATTTGTACAACTTCTATTCATGATTTAAGATTTTTAGCACATTAGAAAGAGAAGGAAACTTTCTTAATCTGATAAAGAGTATCTACCAAAAACCTACAACAAACATCATCCTTAACAGTGAAGTTTCAAAGACTTTCCCTTAAAAAGATAACTTTTTTGTTAATGAATTTCTCAAATATACACAAACTACAGAAATTATTATAATAAATACTCATGTACCCATCACCTTAGAAGCATTCCCTTTGATATCAGAAATAAGACATGTGTGCTTATTAGGACTTTTTCTATTCAACATTGTTCTGAAAGCCCTGGCCAGTGCATAGTAAAAGAAAGAAAATTAAAAATCAGAAACAAAGAAAACTGTCATGATTTGCAGATGATGCGATTGTATGCAAAAGAAAATCCAAAATAATCTACAGGTAATTCACTAGAAGTAAGAGAGTTTAACAAAGTTGCTGGATATAAAGTCCATATAAAATATCAATTGTATTTCTATATACCAATAACAAACAGAAGATGAAATTTTAAAAAGATACCATTTATATTAGCATCAAAACATACTAAGTATCCAAAGATAATGTTAACAAAATCTCCACTGAAAAAATTCACAAAATTGTGCTGAGAGAAATTAAAAAAGATAAATAAATGGAGAAATTGTTTATCAAACTAAATCAGAAGGCTCAGCATATAAAGATGTTGGTTCTCCTCAAGTCTACAGATCCAATGCAATCTCAATAAAAATCATAATGATCTTTGTTTGTTTTGTAAAACTTGACAAATAGATTTTAACATTTACATGGAACAACAAAGGGCCAGAGATAGGCAAGACCTTCCTGCAGATTCCACAGACAGCTCAGGAACTGTACCACACAGTTGATCCCTATCCGGCTGCATTTTAAGACTGTTATTCAATTCTTTCCTCTTAACTTCTGTGTAATGACAAAAAGAACAAAGAATGGGATCAGGATTAGCCCCACCCTGTCATATTATGCCTCCAAAATTTAGTTTTATGTGTAAGAGAAAGAGACTGATATAAAGAAACTCCAAGGGACTTTTTAGCTCTAAACATTCTCTCATGCATTAATTCGCTTTACACTTACTATGCATTATGCATGTATGTAGGAGACATGATTCTAAGCACCTTACATGTGCTAACTCTTTTCATCCTCAGGGCACACTAAGTAAGCATCTACCATGTGCCCAGCACAGCGGTAGGCACTGGGAATTAAAGATGATCAAGACACACCCCTTATGCTCAAGGAATTCACCATTAGCCAAAGCCACAAGACTTTGTTTTTTCTCTTTCATAGCTTTCCTTCTCCCTCTCTTTCTTTACTTCAGCTTTTCTTTCTCCCTGACTGATTTTCCATATAGCTCAACATATGCCAGGCCGTCAGCATATGGCATGTTTTGCAAACACATAAACAGTGGCACATAAGCAACCATATATATATATTTTTTCCCGGCCCCCAGATGCTTCGGCTTAGCTTCATCAGCCTTAGCAGAAAACATTTGGTAATTCTCTCTCAGAAATTCCAGAATGCACGAGCAGCCCATGTATGCTCTGACAAATGGTTAAAATGAGTTATTCCATGTCTTCTGTGGTGTGAAAGCCAGAATGCAGTCTTCTTACCCTTTCAATTCAGGTGCACTTAATACCAAATGCTCCGTCCTCACTCAACTATTTGGGATGTTTTGACCAGAGGTCAAGTTGCCCATTAAAGATTCTTTTGTTTTCCCATTTGGCAGTCACTCAGTATGTTCGCTGTGTCAGTGGATCAGTCCTACTGGGACATGGATGGGCTGTACTCTAAGAGGCTGAGGTCTATTTTGCCTGCTTAAAAGTAAGAATAAGTCATGTAGCAGACTATGGAGGCCTGTCCTATATCTCTTATCACTCGCCATTTCCCTGACTGCCCAAACCTGCATTTCTTTGCCTAAGGACTTTCTTTGTTCTTGCATACAGTAGGCCCAAAGTGCTCCTGTACCCGACCCTGCAGCATCTCTCAGTCAGCCATGGATAAATGCTCCAGCTCTTTTGCCCTTCAGTGGGATAATTCTGAGGCACTAGATCCCAGAGTTCCCACTCAGAAACTTGCTTGGTAGTGTATTGTTAACTTATGTTTAGCCTAAAGCTGCTTCCATACATATTTTAAGTTCGGCCAAAAGGTTTCTTGCAGTTAGTGCATTGTAACCTAACTGGATGTGTAGATAGACTGTAACCTACTCTAGCACCAATCACAGAGTTTTAGCCAATCACAGGCGGCCAACTGTTCAACCCATGTTCAAATAAGGCAAATGCTGAGCTGTAACCAATCCAGCTATCTCTGTACCTCACTTCCGTTTTTTCCATATGTCACTTTCCTTTTTCTGTCCATAAATCTTCTTTGACCATGTGACAGCACCAGAGTCTCTCTGAACCTATTCTGGTTTGGGGGCTGCCCGATTTGTGAATCATTCTTTGCTCAATTAAACTCTGTCAAATTTAATTTGTCTAAGGTTTTTTTTGTTTTGTTTTGTTTTGTTTTTGAGACAGAGTCTCACTCTGTTGCCTGGGCTAGAGTGCCGTGGCATCAGCCTGGCTCACAGCAACCTCAAACTCCTGGGCTCAAGCGATCCTACTGCCTCAGCCTCCCAAGTAGCTGGGACTACAGGCATGTGCCACCATGCCCGGCTAATTTTTTTCTATATATTTTTAGTTGGCCAGCTAATTTCTTTCTATTTTTAGTAGAGACAGGGTCTCGCTCTTGCTCAGTCTGGTTTCGAACTCCTGACCTTGAGTGATCCTCCCGCCTCGGCCTCCCAGAGTGCTAGGATTACAGGCATGAGCCACCATGCCCGGCCTGTCTAAAGTTTTTTTATTATTTTAACAGTATCCTTTATTACCTTCCTTCCTTTCCTTTCTCTACCCCACTCCCTTCTACCAGTGTTTCCTGGGATCACCCATAAACAAACTACTTTCACTTGAATCCTTGTGTCAGGATCTTCTGAAGATGCCCAAATTGTAATTCAACTTTGGCAAAAAGGTGATCAATGATAACACAGGGTCTCCTCAACCCTGGACTTTTACTGGTGGCCCAGGAGGCAATCTACAGTTTTAAAATATTCTTAGATGTCAATAAAAGCAGCAGCAGATCATGAAATGTTGGAAATGCCACACCTAAATTCTACTTAGTCACTTGGTTTGGCAAATATTTGTCCCAGCAGCTAAATCTTGTGCCCTGCCCCTGTGGAAATGGTAGCAGAGGAGAGTGAGAAAGTTGGATTCTGCCCCCTTTTCTACTCCTGTATGGTTTCTTGCCTCCTCCTTATTAAGATCATATTCTCTCCTTTTCCTTATAAAGATTAAAATGTACACAATTAGGTAATGGAAAACAGCAACCAAAAAAGAAAGTGAAGATGACTCTGGTTGTTCTAATAGCTCATCTGAAGCTCAGTGTCTACTAATTCTGAGTTACCACTTGACTCCTAAAAACTCAGGTTAAACCCAAGGAGTCAAAAGTCATTTGAGAAAAGTAGCTCCTGACAGAAAGTTTTAGAAATGTCTCTGTACTATCGGCCTTTAACTTGCTGCTCCAAATTTTTCAGAGAAATCCAAGCGGCAAAATTTGACTTGTAAGCTGAATATGAAGAGAACAGTAACAAGAGTTTGAGATGAAAGTGAGGTTCATTATATCTATCTCAACTCTTGATCCATTCAGTAAGCTTTAGGCCAACAGTGTCTAACGGAACATTCTGTGATGATGGAATGTTCTAGAGTTGTGCTGTCCAACACAGTAGCCACTAGCCACATGTAGCTATTGAGTACTTAAAATGTGGGTAGTGCATTCAATATGTACTATAATTATTTAAATAATTCATATATCGCATTATTGTATATGTTATGCAATATAGCTTTACATTAATAATTGTATTATAATAATGGTTTTTCCAGTTCTGGTTTTTTCCTCCTATCCCCTTCTTCCCAGTGAAGCACTAGCTTGAGTTCATTTTTATGTCTGCCCCAAGTACCCCTTTCAGGACTGATTTTCTGCTCTTGGTTTCCAGACCTGCTCACTGTCCAACACCTCCCAGCTTTTGGGATCTCTTTGTGGAGTTGCCCTCATGAGGGAAGTATCACACAGAAGTCCATCTTCAAACCAAAATCTTCTGTAACCTCTTTTCTGTTGACTCAACCTAAGGACAGGGACATCAAAGAAAATATGACTGCTTCCTTAAATCTTACGTGACCTACATAGTAACATAGTACCTCCTTCCCCTCGTACCTGGGCTTGCTCTTCATTTGTGGAGGAAAACTTGACAAATTACCCCTTGTGAAGTAGTGAGGCAGATGCTGTCAGATGTAGGCACATGTCCCCTTGGAGCCCTTTATCATTTTCATCCATACCTGTCCCTCCACCCAACACACAGCTGACACCTGCATCTCTATGTTGGAGGACAGTCCTCAGGCTGCCAGAAATGCCTGGGAATCCATGATGCATGGGGTACTGATCCATCAATGATTATGGTGAGGCTGGTAGTAGTATCTATAAATATTAATATTCCAGCTCCCCTGTCCCCTGATGAGGACCTACACTATCCACAGAGCAGGACTGAGCTCAAGTTACCCTCTTCAGGACTTTGCTTGATATCTCACCCTTATGGATATTCTCCCCTTCCCTCTCTCATTCCCTTGCTGGCTTTTTGGAATACTCATGTCAGAGTCTACTGCTGGAGAATCCAACTCAAAACAAGGGTTGTTTTTTTTTTAAATGAAAAATCAAACCCTAACATCCACTCTGGTTTTGCTTTGTTTTGTTTTTTTGGTAATCTTTTTATAAAAATGCTTGTTTCTAAAGGGACCAGTGGGTGGAAATGTTTTGTAGTTAAACATTTAAAAACACTTTGAGCCTAGCAGAGCAGATCAGTGCTCTTAAAGTCTTGAAAACATTTTTATCTGTCCAACTGGATGTGTTCGTAGAGGTACTCAATCCAAGCATTTGAATCAGTGGCTCAGCATCCGGCCCTCAAAATATAAAAGAAAAGAGAAGGATGCTTTTAGATTGAGCAAATATTTGTTGTGGGTGTACCATATTTGAGGCATTTGTGCCAGATGAAGAGGTGGAACTTAACAGCAGACCCCAAGTTGCTCTCAATTTAACAGAGTTTCAGATAAGGAGTTTGCTAATCACACTGCTGCTTTGCCAAGCATACTCGGTGACAGGGACTTTTTAAAGATGGAATTGGGCTCTTCAAAATCTCTTTTAAAAAATTCACCAAAGGGCTATTTCATGACCTAGTTTCTTTATTAAGTAATAACGTATGGAACGGCTTGTTTTCAGTCCTCAGCAGCTGCTCAAATCTGAATGTATCAAATCCAATAGATCACAGCCATTCGGCAGATCTATTAATAGCAAGATAATTTTCAAGTCCACTGTACCGAGTAGAGTTTTGTTTTTTGGTTAGGCGTATAATGCATTCCATATCACGTCTGGTGAGTTGTGTTTTGAGGTTGCATTTTTAAAAATAAATCAGGCTTATTTTAAATTAGGGCAACAATAAACCCATCATTGTTTGGTATTTTGTCTTGGGATATTCTGGTACCATAGCTAATATCCAGGTTTGTGGAGACCTAAATTAAAACACACTTGTCTCTTTTATGCTCTTATATATGTTTCTTGGTGTTTATCAGGAATCACAGAAGTGAAAGAAAAAATAGCTCTCTGGCAAGGAAGCAAGTTGTGATAATCTCAGGAAGCATATTATCTGATATGGATTCCAGTCTACTTGGGGGCATCTCAAATGAGGGGGAAGAACTGTATAAGGTAAGAAAACACACACTTTTTTCCTGTTCAAACCATTTATCAAATCCTTTAGTGTGTGTGCTTAACAAGTCCTTCTTTACCATGGGGTCAAAAAGATATCGTGAATGTTAATTTTATGTGTCAACTCGGCTAGGCCATGGTGCCCAGCTGTTTTGGTCAAACACCAGTGAAGGTATTTTTTTGGATATTATTAACATTCATATCAATAGACTTAAATACAGCAGATTACTTTCCATAATGGAGGTGGGCCTCGCCAAAACAGTTGAAGGTCATAAGAGGAGAAGAAACTAAGGTCCCCTGAAGAGGAGGGAATTCTGCCTCCAGACTGCCTTGGGAATCAAGATTGCATCATCAACTCTTGCCAGAACTTTCAGCCTGCTGGCCTGCCTTGAGGATTTCAGACTTGCCAGCCCCCACAATTATGTGAGCCAATTCCTTAAAAAAAAAAATATATATATATATATATATAAAAATATATGTGTGAACATGTATACATACATGTATGTACATGTACACATACATGTATACATATATGTGTCTCCTATTGGTTCTGTTTCTCTAGAGAACCCTGAATAATATAAATGTTCTCCTATGTGTTCTTCTAAAAGTTAAGTTTGGGATTTTATAGCTAGGTTTTTAACCCATCTGGAACTGATTTTGTAAATATATTCTCAATTTATTATTTCTTAGGGCAATTTCATGTGCTTTGAGGAGCAAGAAGAGGTAAATGTATCCAGTTCTCTTGGACTGGAAGTTCTGGTGCCTTTTAAAAACATACACATCTAGTCTTCACTGTGGAGATTCTGATTCAGTAGGTCTGAGGTGGGGCCTAAACACCTACTTCGTTAATGTAGATAATTCTGAAATTCACTATCTTAGAAGAAAATGCAGGTGGAATATTTTTATATCCTTTACATGGGGAACATCTTAGAATGATATTAAAGACAGAATCCATTATGAAAAAAGCTTGGGATATTTGAGCTTATTAAATAGTTTTATAAACTTTTTATTGAAGTTTAAAACTTCATATAGAAAAGTTTATAAACAAAATTTTTAAACTCCTGTACAGTAAGCAATACCATAAGGAAAATTAAAAGTAGAATGAGAGCTAAACGTGGTGGCTAATGTCTATAGTACCAACTACTCGGGAGGCTGAGGCAGGAGGATCATTTGGGCCCGGGAGTTTGAGGTTGCTGTGAGCTATGATGATGCCACTGCACTCTAGCCCGGGCAACAGAGTAAGACTTTTTCTCACAAAAAAATAGTAGAATGGGCCGGGCGCGGTGGCTCACGCCTGCAATCCTAGCTCTCTGGGAGGCCGAGGCGGGCGGATCGCTGGAGCTCAGGAGTTCGAAACCAGCCTGAGCAAGAGCAAGACCCTGTCTCTACTATAAATAGAAAGCAATTAATTGGCCAACTAAAAATATATAGAAAAAAAAAGTAGCCGGGCATGGTGGCGCTTGCCTGTAGTCCCAGCTACCGGGGAGGCTGAGACAGGAGGATTGCTCGAGCCCAGGAGTTTGAGGTTGCTGTGAGCGAGGCTGACGCCACGGCACTCAATCTAGCCCAGGCAACAGAGTGAGACTCTGTCTCAAAAAAGAAAAAATAGTAGAATGACAAGCTAGGGAAAATATGCAACATGTATGACAAAAGATTAATATCCATGCATAAAAAGCTCTTACAAGTAAATACTATAGAAGCAACAGAATAGAGCAGAATAACAAGGAATCTGGGCTGGGGAAATCTCACTGTCTTGGAATCTTGGCCCCAGCACTTAAAAACAGTGGTAGGCTCATTACTGAACCTCTGCTTCTGTTTTCTCATCCTTAAAATGGGAACAGTAATAACTTTCTAGGGTTATAGTGAATGTTAGAATAGGTAATGCCTAGTAAGGGCTTAGGAACATTGTGAGGCACCCATAAATACTAGCTTTTTAATTAAGAGATTAACATTCTAAAGAAAACCGAGCAGAGGACACAAATGGGCAATTCATTAAAAGCAACAATAACAACCCAATACAAATAGTGATGAAACATCAAAAAGTGCCCTCACTGGTGACTAGAAAAATACAAAATCAAAGATGGTATTATTTTCATCATTATCATGGATCAGATTGGCAAAGATGAAAAAGCTAGGCAACATCTAAGGTTAGAGAAGGTAATGGCAAACAGACTCTCACACATTGCTCTGTGGCTGATATTTAGTATAAATATTCAGTATTTATCTTTAGTGTAAAGATAAATAACTGTTATCCCAGCCTATCCACTAGCCCAGCTGCCCAGATCTCTTCCACAGGACCTGGACCTCTCCATAGCCCAGCGACTAAATGGTTACCTCCAGGAATTTGCTCAATGCTGACCTCAGTATCCATTCTGCCAGTAATGGATATTTTGAATATCAACTCTGAATACAATCTTTCTGTGGAATATTCTAGCAATATGTCAGAGGTTGAAATATGCACACCAAGGAACTTATGAGAAAAATGTGTAAAAATGTATGCATACAGAAGTTTATTGTAAAATTGGAAACAACCTACAAGCCACACAAGAGACTTTGGTTCAATTTGTCATGGTAAATCCATACAATGGAATATTATGCACACCTCAAATGAAGACATTAAAATGCCCCAGTATGAAATTAATGAAAAAAAAGTTACAAAACATTATGTTTAATACGATTTCTTTTGTTTGGGTGTATATTTTTTCATGTGTTTTCATTTGCTCTCTATATAGGTGCACACACGTATATACATATATATGTCATTTTAAACTGTATTTAGCTGTGGTGAATTGCAAAAAAATGGCCACAAATTATTTCTATCCCCATATGCCTGTACCTTTGGAATATGACTCTGGCACTCCTCCCATTAAAAGGTGAAGTCTCTGTCTTGAACTTTTGAGTCTATGCTTCCCCATGTAACTTGTTTTGGCGATGGGACATTAGCAGATGTGGTACTAGCAGAGGCCTAAAAAGACCTTATGCTTTGGTGTTTTGCCTCTATTGCTACACTTGGGAACTTGAGACCACAATGTGACTAGCCAGCCTACTGGAGAGTCATGTAGAGGAAAACTGAGATGCCCTGGCCAACAGGTCGCCAACTGTCAGCTGGGGGTGAGGTCATCCTCAACCATCCAGCCCCAGCCAAGCCTCAAGAAGACTGCAGAGATACGCTGAGCCCAGCCCAGACAGCCAGTCCACAGAACTGTGAGATAATTGATGTTCATTTCAAGCCACTAAAACAAAATGATATATTATCTCAGGTGCTATGGTCTGAAGGTTCGAGTCCCTCCAAAATTGATGTCTGGAAATCTAATCCCCAGTGTGATGGTATTAAGAGGTGGGGCCTTTGGGGGGTCATGAGGGCAGAGCCTTCAAGAATGAGATTAGTGACCTTACCTTATAAACAAAGCTTGAGGGAGCCCTTATACCCTTCCACCATGTGAGTACACAGAAGGTGCCATCTATGAGAAATTGGCCCTCACCAGACACTGGGTCTGTTAGTGCCTTGATCTGGGACTTCCTAGCCTACAGAACTGTGAGCAGTAAATTTCCATTGTTTATAAATTACCCAATCTAAGGTATTTTTTTATAGCCTGAACAAACTAAGACACCAGAATGGTAGAATTTGCATATTTAAAAGTTTAAAAGCAATTTTCTATAACTCTGCATTTTCTAAACTTTTACAAAGAATGTGCATTACTTTTAAAATCAGAAAAAAGAAGAACTTTTTTCATTTAAAAAACTTTAATTGGAAAAAAGAAAACCTCTACCTGATTCTGTTTAGCACAATAGTAATAGTAATAGCTAACATTTAAGTAGTACTTACTATTATATGTGCTAGGTGTGTTTTACATATATTATCTCAATCCCCACAATAATTCAATTGCAGAGAGTACTGTTATCTTTCCATTTTTGTGGTTGAGGAAATTGAGGACCAGAGTTAAGTAACTTGTCCAAAGTCACACAGCTAGTAAAATGTCAGATCTGTGGTTGATCTAAAGCAATCTGTTTCCCGAGTCTGTGCTTTTAACTGGCACTACATAGATACAAAACTATATGTAAATCTAAAAGTTCATTTCTCAATGATTTAGCATCTGAATGTTACAGCTGTAAGATATCTAGGATGCTCCCTGGTCTCTCTTAAGTTTCCTACCTTCACACAATTTCACTGAACAATAAAATGTTAGAATGGATGTGGTGGGGAAGATGTGCTAGGACTCAAATGGTTCCACTTTGCTGCTTGTTAGCAACTCTCTTACAGGAATTTATTGAAGGGAGTAGACGATATTTAACCTCTAACTAAAAGCAGGTTTGTCAATTGAAAAAGTTCTTATAATTTATATTTTCCCTCTCCACCAAGACCACCACCCTAGAGAGAGCTATTTATAAGGTTGTTTATCCCACATTCTACTGTTTAAGAGGTATTTTTATACCACACTTACAGCACAGTTCTGTACACACTAAAAACAGTGAATGTCTAACAAAAGTGTAGATGATGATGATGATGATGATGTTCGGATAAACCCAGAAAGTCCTCAACAGGGAGTGGTATGGCTGAGTAGTTAACAGTAGAACTTTAGAGTCAGATTATACCTGGGTTAAAATCCTGGTGCCACCATTTATAAGTAAAAGATCCTCAAGCAGGTTAATCTCTTGGTTCCTCTGGATTTTCTTGTGTCAAAAAGAAATACAAAGGTAGCTATAAAGATTAAATGATATGATTCTTGTCAAGAACTTGACAAGAGATGCTACTCTCTACCATCATCACTACCATGTGAATTTATCAATAAAAAGTGAAAAAAACTGACTTCACCAAGTTCTAAATTATCTATAGAGTTCAGTGCATATTTTTCAAAGCAAAAATATAGGAGATCTTTACTAGGGAAGACAGGACTGAGAATATGAAAGTCTTGGTGACAATCCTTTCCTGTGGTCATGATAGTATAAAATCAGTCCTGGATGGTGACCTCAGGTGGTCAAAAGGAACCAAGATTGATGATCCCATCTGTCGTCACCTGACGATTCTTGCCATTTCCTAAGAGAAATTACCTCCAAATAAATACTGTTGTGACTTGGAGATGTGAGTCCCCTTCCAACTCAGCATGGCCATAGCCATAGACTGTCAACACCTGAAGACAACAAAAGCAAGCTTAGGCCTGTTCTGCCTTTTCATTATTACCTCCCACAGTCGTAATTACCCAACACGACAGGTTTCTTCTCTTCCAACAGACAGAGTTAATATGTCCAGTCTTGGATAATAATTTGAAGTCTGCAGCAGTTAAACTGTAAATAGGACAGAGTCATGTCACAAAACAACAACAGCCACAACCAAGGATCATAATTTGTTAAATAAAAAGAAGTGTAACCAAAGGAAAGGTCATAACTTTTATATTTCTGTAACAAATTCAATCTAATGGTACTCCATATCTGCTTGAATCCCTCTGACTTTTAGCTTATAATTAAAATTGTCCTTGAATAATCATCTTACACACTTTCCTGAGGGAAAATAGTTTACATTTCATCATATCCTTGAAAATGTAATAAACCTCTATTCTATAATCAGCCCTTCCTAGTCAGATCACTCCTTTAAAAGAAGGACAAACAGGTTTGTTTTTAAAAATGCAACTCAGCGGTGAATTTGGTATCACAGGGTACCATAAGTCAGCTCAGTTTCAGAGATAGTTTTGATAATGAATGGCTATGATACCAGAAGTGCATTTGGCAGATTGTTGCAGTAATGGCCCCCAATCTGTGCAGATCTCCCTGTATTCATGCCTTTGGGTAGTCTCCTTCAATACTGACTTTGGATTCCTTGGCCATATGACTTGTCTGGCCAATAGGACAATAACAAATGTGATGCAAGCAAAGATTTGAAAAACATTTGCACATTGAGACCATCCCTCTCTTCTAATCTTGGGACTTTTGCTAAAGTTGCTCTGTGAACAAGCCCATCCTGGGTGGCCTGATGGATGTTGAGAGAGATCCATGGCTGGAACTCAAATGGCTGCCGGCCAATATCCTTGCAGGAGACTCATCCATCTGAGCCCAGCCCAAATCGCCAGGCCACAGAATTGTGGTTGTTGTTTTAAGCCATTATGTTCTGGGGTGGCTTGTTACACAGCGAAAGCTAACTGACATAGTGTCCCAGTGAGAGCAGAATTATAGCACCAGCAACAGGACAGATGATTCTGCTTATAAACAACTGTGATTGGAATCGACATAAAACAATAGGAAGGGAGCAAATATGGGGTGGCCGATCCATCCACAGACAAACAGTTATCAACATGGTCGCTATGAAAACTGGAACAAACATAGCCAGAGATATAAGCGTTGGGCTATGAGCCAGATTTATTATCCAGAGGAATGGTTACGAGCTGACCCCTCACTATTCAGTGTTTGAGATCAAAAGAGTAGACACTTGAAAGGATTAGGAGTTTAAGAATAGTGAGGGCCTCTAGTTCAGCACCACCCAAGACTTCATTTGTTTGCTACTTTGTGTTTTATGTTTTGCATAAGGCTCCTGAAACCTTTGGTTACAGAAACTCAACTGGCTCACGAAACTGGGACTTGTTCTATGATGTTGTTTTCCATTTATGTTTCCTAAGTGTATGCTCTGTAAGATGTCCCTTAGGAAAAGAGTTCTGTGGTCATATAAGTCATTGCATACTCTTGAGCCCTCTTGGAATTTCACAATATACCTTGGTGTATTAAAGGCCTGTTTGTCTTCATTTACTCCAGTGCTTCCAAAATTTATTTGACCATGGAACCCTTTTTGTGCGTAACATATATTAAAATCTCATAGCTAGTATTTTTCAGGGAAGACTTTGAGAAAGTTTTTAAAAATTTTCTTATACTGAAATATAGCATACATATAGAAAAGTCCATGAAGCACATATATGCAGCACTGTAAATTATTGTAGAGTAAATACTCTTGTAACTACCATCTAGGTCAAGAAATAGAACATCGCTAACACTTGCACTAGAACCCTGTTTCCTCCTGGTCCATCACAAACCCCTCCCTTCTCTCTAGAGGTAACCATTTCCTTGACATTATGGTAATAAATTCCTTGTACTGTTTTCTTTTTTGCCACAGAAGTATGCATCCCTAAACTATGGACTGGTTTTGTCTGTTTTCAAAACCTATATAAATGGAATTATACAGTATCTATTGCAAGAGCATAAGGTATAAGTATCTTTAACTTCAAAAGATAATGTCAAATTGTTTCCCAAATCGGTGATATGAATTGACACTCCTACCAAGCTGCGTCAGTTGGCAATGCAAGTCTTGTTTTACTATAATGCATGGCAACACCTGATTCAGTGGCATTGCAGCCACTCTCCAGAGGTGAAAGGCTATTGGGCAAGTGTGGATGCATCTGCTAAGACCACTCTTAAACTCACCATCACAAGCATTTTAATTGGCTGCATAATGAAGCCACAGGGTGTCAAAACCAGTAAGGGCCACCAGATATCTGGTGTGCAGATCAAAATTGCAAACCCAGTGGAAGGATCTACTGATTGGCAGGTTACAATTATTAAATCTGCTACCAGCGTTAGCCTGGTTCAATATCTAACTGTCAGGCTTTCCTCAGAGATGAGCGGCTTGGGGAGCAGCTAGAACAATGGAGATTCACCCATAATCCTTTTTGGCTGTTCACCAGCCGTGATCCATCTGTGTAGTTTCTGAACAGTCAGCAATTCCAGTTTTAAATAGTCTGTAAATTTTTAGTTTCTTTACGCTTTATCATCCACTCATGATTTCTAAATTATTTTAATTCCCTTCTCCATTCAGCTGTTAGTACTGAGCTCCATATTTAGTTTTATAAGCCTCTCTCCCTGTTTTGTTTTATTTGGTTTTTTTTTTTTTTGGCTCATGAAATTTTGTTTGTCATAGAACTGTAAGAGTGGAATATTAATATAACTCGGTTTAGTTCTGTAATGTTAGAATTCTTAAAAAAAATTCAGAGGGATTGGGAAAAATTTCAGCTAGACAAGGTTTTCCTTATAGTTACATTTTCTACTGTTTTGCAATCCCATGAAGCTTGTAATCTTGATATATTCTCGCTCTGGGTATCTGTTTGCTTTATTCTCCCATGAGAAATGCTACAAGGACAAGAACATTACATTCTACCTGCTGTGACCAAGGAGCAACCTATTGGAGGTCAAGGAACTGACATCTATTCGGCCACTGCTATAGGCCAAGCACTGGACTAAAGTGTTGACAGATATTATTAATATGTAGTTAATTCTTTTAACGATTCTAGAGGGAGGTATCATTATTCCTCTTTTATAAGTGGGGAACTTGAAGTTCACTGAGGCAAAACAGCTTGAGCAAGGTCACACAGGTCAAACAGCTAGTCAATGACAAAGGCAGGATTTGAACTTGAGGTTGAATCGAAACCCTAGTTTATGGCTTTCCCACTGCACTGTGCTGCCTTCCTATAGGAGCAAGGGACTTGGGAAGTGCTATGGACTGAATGTTTGTGTCCTCTCCAAATTCATATATTGAAATCCTAACCTCCAAGGTGATGGTATTAAGAGGTGGGTTTAAGAGTTGATTATATTATGTGGGTGAAGCTCTCATGAATGGGATTAGTGTCCTTATAAAAATGACCCCAGAGAGCTCCCTCACCCCTGCTACTATGTGAGGACTCAGCAAGAAGACCAATGTCTATGAAGCAGGCCCCTACGAGCCACCAAACCTGCTGGCATTTTAATCTCGGACTTTCCAGTCTCTAGGACTGTGAGAGAGAAATGTTTACGCTTTAGACCACCCAGTCTATGGTATTCTGTTATAGCAGCCTGAACTGACTGAGACAGCGAGGTTGTTCTGTGAAAGGGAATTGTTGGGTCAGCAGTCTGAAATATCGGTTCTTGGTGTGCTCTTGGCTGAAGAATGACCAGTCACACCAAAAGTAAGGTAAGCACAAAATGAGGTTTATTGAAGAGAGAAAGACAGGACTATAGAGCAAGAGTAAGATACAGGTTTACAGAGCAAGAGTAAGAGTGAGATACATTCATCAAAGATGACGAATGGACCCCTTGTCATAACAAAAAGGCCTTGGTTACGGTCTGAGTGTTGTTTTATAGTGTCTGGATTGGGCCCTCCTCGTGGTTCAGATGTCACCACGGACCACTTTGATGGACAGTTGGGAGTTGTATGACTTGAGTCTTACTGTGCATGAGGATCTCCATGAGCCTCTCTGAAAGCCCATTTGGAGGTGAACCGCAATGTAGTTTTAAGCTAATGACATGATAATTAGCCTTAGGTGGTCCTAGGTCACCTTCCAGACCCCATTGTACGTGTACTGCTTGGCTCACTGGCTAGAGAATCCTCTGCATTCTTTTGCAGTTGGCGAGCTAAGTTCTGATTGGCAGATTCATAGGCTGTTCCCTCCTCCCCAAGATGTAGCAATTGCTTGGGGTGCCCTCCTTTGTCCCCTGGAAGGGCCAGAGATCCCTTGCTGTCTACCTAACAGAATTACAGTGTTTCCTCTGCTGCATGATCATTGGAGAAGAAAACTCTTTATATTCACTTTCTGTTTTGATGTGGGTTACCCTAGAAACAGAACCTAAGACAAGGATTTGAGTGCATGTCATTCCTTTGGGAACACTGGTAGGGGAAGTGAGACAGAAAGGGAGGGCAATCAATACAGAGAACATTATCAAACACTAGGGGCAACTGGAGCCCAATCCTATCAGGGAACTTCCAGAGCCCGCTGTTGCCCTGTACCCCAGACTTAGGCTACCTCGTAGTTACTCCAGCCTAGGAGTGGGCAAGCTGGATATTGATCCACCAACTCACATCCATCATTAGATGAGGGCAGCTTCTGGAGGGATTAGTTCTTCAGCACTTTGGGTTTGCCCTGAGGGCAGGCCTAGATGCCCCCAGAACTAGAAAAGCATTCCAGATTTTTGCAATAAAGAGCTTTTGGCATAGATTTGGATACCAAGGGGATATGGCAGAAAACTGATACTATCTGCTACACTCTCTACTAATAAAAGCCAATGAAAAATAGAAATAAACATGAGCTCTATTAAAGGAGAGAAGGCTATAGAAAAGTTTAAAATCCTTCCAAAGGGCTTTGCAATGTAATATTCCTGAGACGTTCACACTGGCACCTTCAAATCCAATTTGCCACACTAAGGAAGTGACACCCACCATACCACAGTTTAATAATTTAGCTATTATTCAAGAGTGATCCTATTAACAGTCCATTCATTTTCTCCACAGCAGTTAAGTCATTGAAATTCACCCACTGCTATTAGCGATACACTGAGAAGTATTATTTATGAGTGCATACAAAAAAAAAAAAAAAGATTTGATGAAGATTTCCCATGCAACCTAATACTAAAGACATGATTTCCAAATCTGACTGGGGAATGGGCTGGGCTGGGCTTGATCTCAGACGTTCCCTTATCACTAGAGTGTTTCATCTCACTTTCCCATTCAAAAAATGGGGGAGGGATTAAGAGTGGGGGTGGTATTTCAAGATTTGAAATACTGACTAAAAGAAGGAGCTTTTTAATGCTAATTAACCTACATAATGCTTTTCAGAGACTAGCACTTTCAATGGCTTTAAAATACAAGAAAAATGTAATAAATGGGGAGGAGGGAAGAGTTGACTATTTATAAAAGCTACAACCGGAGTCAACTTACACTGAGTATAGAGAGGGCTGCGGCACTGGATAGATTCCGAAAGAGCAAGGCTTCAAAAGAAAAATGCTACAAAATTGAAATAATTTTCAGTTTCTGGCTCTATTCCTTTTTCAGTGATGTACAACAAGCGCCCTGTCTTGTACAAATGTACAAATGTGCTGCAATTTAACTCATTTGCTTTTGTAAAAGTAGTTTTAGATAAAGGACTAAAAGTAAGATTAGGCTAATTAGTTACAAGAGCAGTTACTCCTTTCCTAAACCCCTCACTCCCACACACACATACATGTACATGCCTTTTTAAAGACAAAATTTTCTTTCCTAAAGATGAAATAATTTCTTAAGAATTGCAATGCTTGGTGTGTATGTTAGCCTCGGGATTTTTTGTTCTTGTTGTTGCTAGGGCCAGCAAAATTGCTCGCTGATCATCAGACTGCTCTAGGTTAGAGTTCTGGTTCTGCTACTTGCTGGTTTTAAGTTTCCTTACTTCTAAAATGGAGCTAATAGTGGTATACTTCTTATCAGTGGTAGGAAAAAAAATTTATGCTTCAATGGAAAACTATACAGTGTCCAGAGAAGGGGCCAGATAGTAAGTATTTTAGGCTTTGTGAGCTATATGGCCAATGCTTCAACTACTCAATGAAAGCAGCCATAGACAAATGAATATGTTCCAGTAAAACTATATTTACAAAAACAGGCAATGGACTGCCTTTGGCCCATGGGCAGTAGTCTAGAGCAGTGGTCCCCAACCTTTTTGGCATCAGGGATCATTTTCATGGAGGATAATTTTTCCATGAACTGGGGGTGGGGGGGTGGGGATGGTTTCAGGATGATTCAAGTGCATTACATTCATTGTACACTTTATTTCTATTATTACTACATTGCAATATATAATGAAATAATTATACAACTCCCCATAGATTGGGGACTCCTGTTCTAGAGCACACCATTCCGGGTTATATGATTTAGCCTTTCATTGTCATTGAGCTACTTTACAACTCTGCATTTACAAAATAATTTGTGTCCATAGACATGAAAATTCTGTCCAGTAGAGGTTCAAATGACTTCCCTCCCCACTGTGGAAGAGACCAGTTTTAACCTTATTTGCATATTAATTTCACTGTTCCTGATCTATAAATGTGTCTGTTCTTTGGATTTTCCCTGGTTGTAGCATCTTACCAGTTCTCTTATTAATGAGTTAAATCTTTAACATTGTTAAGAAAAACATTATTCTGACATTTGTTAAAATGGTAAGGAAGACTTTATTCAGAACTATTATGAAGGCTATCACAATAGGGGAAAGAGGTCAGATTCAACTCTGAATACAGTAAAGACAGCTGGGGATTTATAGCCAATAAGTAGAGTGAGAGAAGATCAATGAATGAAAAATTACTAAGAGGAGACACCAAGGGTAGAAGGATTCTTGCTGAAGGCAGGCCAGGGTGATCAGATATCAAGGGTGGGAGGATTCTCACTAAACTGACCTACCGGTAGTAAGATTCTTGCTAAAAGAGACATTTTTCTTTCCTTTGAAAAATAGAAGTTCATTTCTCATTTGGTTGCCTTTTGTTCATTAAGGACCAGCTGGATCACATTAGATTTGGTAGTTGGGCATCCACTCGAGAAGATTTCTAGATGTTGGGCTTGAAGCATCCTGAGTGGCCCACACGGCAGCAGCTCCAGGCATGAAGATTGCCCATTGTTCAGCTTCAGCTTTCAGGGCCTCTTTAGATCTCAAGGGGGGAAAGTCAGCTACAGACAGCCTAGAATCCCAACAAGGATCTTGGCAATCAGGTTTTAGCTCTCAGTGGTGCTAAGGCAGGAAGGTAGGAAAAAATTGGAAATGTTAATTTTGAGAGTAGTGGCCAGATATTGGAGGAAACTAGAAGAATTGAGAATTTGGTAAGGACTGACAAAATGTGCAAGATGGCAGGAGCCAGGCCAATTTACAGGTAGATGGCAAGCCCTCAAAAACAATGAACAGGACTAGAATCTGGTGACCTACAAGGGTGTACTATAGTTTTCCACTTAAACATGAAATTTCTCTTCATAGTCACCTTTTCTGATCAAAGATAACCAAATAGGGTTATTCTTATTTACAAAAGAAGTCTGGTCTCCTTAGATTTGGCCTTATTATTTATATACGTACAGCAAGAATGATAATTGACTACACAGACCTGTTAATGTTTGCTTTGCTAGAACTTCTCATAAGGAATCTCAGATTAGGTTTTTAAAAGCCTCCTGAGGCTAGGAAACCAAGCTAAGAACTCACCCCAGACTTCACCTGCAATATCTATAGATTTGGGTGAATTCCTTTCTTCTTAAGGCCCCTAAAATACCTTGAGGTCCCTGGGCTTGCCAGGAAGTGACATTACTTGCTCACCTTAAAACTGGGAAACCTGTAAGCCAGGTATAAGGCTTGTTTTTCCAGGAGGACTTTGTAAACATTGGCTCCATAAAGTCAAACTTAGTTTCTTAAAATTGTTTGGTCATATCTAATTCTACTCATCATTCTCAAATATGACATTCGAGTCAAAGCTTTGATAATATAACTAATTTTTCCAATTATTTCCTGTTACAAGGAGGACAGTTTCTTATTGAACTAATGCTAATAATATATTGTCATGGAAATAAAAATACTTAATAAGAGTTTCCAAATTCTGGAGAGATTAGTCAGGGAGAAAGGATAAATATTTCATTTCTGTTTTAAAAAATATAATCTAATAAATTGTTATGAGTTATAGATATCTTAACAGAAAAGGGAAAGAGGTTCCCTATATTCAGAAAATAGAATGTTAAAGAATCAGCAATATTCCAAATAAGTCATAAAAATCATAATCATTCTTTGTCAGTTTATTTAGTCCCATGTAATTAATTCTCACTCAGTTTGATTTTGGATTAGCAGTTTTATGAACCCATCAGCTTCTCTGCTAGAGTTCTGGAACTCCTTACTCAGTCCAGTGGTATGCTCTTCAAAGTTATTTAAGCAATGCCATCAGAATTCTATACCCCAGAGTACCTGTCATAATTTTTTTCACAGGTCTATGAGACAGTCGCTTTTTGTTGAAGATGAGGCACTTTGGCCTGTAGCTGATTGCAAGCACTTTCAGAGAAGAATAAAAATAAAACAGAAACTATTTGCAGATGAAAAAAGAAGCAAAATGGCAGTGGTTAATGATCTTATAAGAGTTCATTTGATAAGGAAATTTGGTTATTTCTTTAGCATACTACATTTAAAAATAAGAACCAGAATCATGAATGATAACATTATACCAGGACATACCATGGACAGCAAGGATATTGCCAAATTTCTAGGAAGTTTATACAGTTTATGAAGTACTTATATTAATAATATTTACTCATACAATTATTATCTAGGGAAGATTAGGCATCTCTTCTTAATTGACAATACTTTTCATGCAATTCAACATATTAAATAAATCTGATTATCTTTTAAGATTTTTCTTCTTACAAAGCAAAAGAACAAATCCTTTGATATTTTTCAGGTGGATTTTGGGAAGTCTCAAAGTCAGTTTAAAATCCAAAAGATTTCATCACTTAGAATTTGATTTGGAGAAGGCAAAGTCATTAAAAATGTAAAAAGATTTAAACACTTAACTAAATAAGATTCTATGTCACTATGAAACAATATTTACCTACCTATTTAACCAAAGTAACATTAAAGATTTCCAAAATAACTATAGAAGGTAACATGATTGTAGAAAAACCTTGGCTCTTTTAAAAAGTGAAAAAAACCTCAGTTTTCTTAATCAAGATCATGATCAATGTTAAGTAAAGTACAGAATCTTTTTTACCTAGAAGAGCTAATTAAAAGGTAAAGAAAAACCTCTTACAATCTCTTATGAAGAGCAGACCAATAATTAAAGAGTACTTTTTCATTTTTAACAGAGAGAAAATCAAATTCTAATTTTGTATCAGTATAATTTTAATGTTAAAGTTCATCTTTTAAACAACCTTATAAATAAATCCATCCAATCTTAGCCAGCCTTGACCACACAAGATAAGATTTCTTTTCCAAGATTCCTTTTCTGAAAATGTTCTACAACTTTTTTAACCACTTTATTGAGATATGATTGATACACAAAAAGCTATACATATTTAATGTATACAATGTGGTGTGTTTGGAGATAAGCATATACCCATGAAAGTGTTACCACGGTCAATACCATAAAAATATCCATCATCTCCAAAAGTTTCCTCCCACTGTCTTTATTATCTTTCACATGTGATAAGAATACAACATAAGATCTACCCTTATAGAAAAATTTTAAGTGTACAATAGAGTACTGTCAACTATAAGCACTATGCTGTATAGTAGATATCTAGGATTTATTCATCTTGTATAACTGCAACTTTGTACTCTTTGACCAGTACCTTGTCATTTCCTACTCCACCAAGCCCCTGGCAACCAACATGCTACTCTCTGCTTCTATGAGTTCAGGTAGTAGTATAGACATTTTAACAATATGAGTTCTTCCAATGCATGAACACAGAATATCTTTCCATTTACTTGTGTCTGCTTTAATTTCTTTCATCAATGTCTTATAGTTTTCAGTGTATATTTTATTCTGTTTGATGATACTGTAAACAGGATTGGTTTCTTAATTTCCTTTATGGATAGTTCATTGTTAGTATGTAGAAATGCAACTTATAATGTGGTGTACCACATTGATTGATTTGCCAAAGTCCATGGGCTAGCCAGCTTCAGGGGTCTGTGGGCGGGCTGACTGGTAGGGTCCACAGGCCACAGGCAGGTCTGCAAGCCAGTTGCTGAGATTCACTTGTCAGTTGTTGTGAGCACCTGCCCCTTTACTTTGTTCTTGGCTGCCCTCAGGCAATTTAGTCATGCTGATTCCCTCAGCATTCTGGGTGAAGTGAGAGAAAAGCAGTCCTCTCAGGCAGCACCCTCAAGAATTGGTGGAGGTGGATGCTCACTCCATCCTTTCTTTTCCACTTGAGAAAAGTCACAGGCTGAGGGGGGCTCTCTTGGCCCTGAGCTGTGTCAGCTTTGGGGAGGGGTGATGTAGGTAAAGTGAAATCATTCTTCTTACCCTTTTCAGTGTGGCTGTTCTCTGATTTTATGCTTCACTAGGGTGTTGGATCCTGTCAATTGGACTCTGGAGCGCTCATAAAAGTATTTTGTTCTGTGAATGATTGTTGAATTGGTGTTTCTGTGACAGTACAAGGGCTGGGACCTCCTATTCCTCCATCTTGCTGACATCACTCTTTTCCTACAACTTTTTTATTCATTCCATTTTTGTCCTACATTTTCCTCTTTCTACTTCAGGACAAAATTACTCTTTTCCCCTTAACACAAATATATCCTACATACCTTGCACATATTGCATACAATTTCCCTTTGTCCTTATTATTAAACTTTTATTCTGTTTACATAAACTTAATGCACATGGTCTTAACAATTATGCTTGGATTGTTCATGAAAATTTCATAAGACATTGAATAAAGCTAGCCATCATATCAGGTTATTTCCTTGGCAACTATTTTTATAGCATATGCACATTAGACAAGTATCAAAAGCAAAAACCTAAAAAAAAAATACATTGGTTTTTGGTTTTACTTCTGTATTTGATATACGTGAAGTAATGAATATCAAGCAATTCATTTTTAATGCATCTTTACATGTATATTTTTTTAGTTTGAATTTATAATTTATATAATCTTAAACATCTTATATATGTACTATTACCTTATTTGGCTAGTAAACTCAAGTAGAATAAAAATGTATATTCATATAATACTTAATGCTGCTAACCCAGAAGATATATCTATATTTATGAAAGCAATAATACCACATTAGTCTTATTTGCCAAAGATTTACTTAAACTATGTAACTAACTATGGGTTAGTTTCTATGTTTCTTGGAGTTTTAGGAAATTTAATTTATATAAGTGCTTATTTATATTTAAGCTAATTTGAATAGCTCTTCTTGACAGAATTTCATGAATTAATTTGGTAGTACCATCTGGAAGTGGAAAACTATCACATATACATAACATATTTGCATACATATATGAACATACAAACAGACATAAATAGATGCCTTACAGCTTCCATTCTAAAATGTTAACCATGAGTCAGGAAAACACAGTAATATCAAACTCACTGATTTATATAAAATAGTTGGCTCATGTCTTTGCTCCACTTCATATTTTTATCTAAATTGTGCTTCTGGCAGATGGAAAAAGTTAAGGTTACTTGCTCAATATAAGGCTAATGCTTTTTGCCAATATTTACAGAGAAGAATTTTAAGATTTTCTTTTGCCCTGATATGTAATATTATGGAGGCTGCAGACTAAAGTTTGGGTGAGGAACCTTTTGGAAATACTAAGTGGCTGTCTGGGTATTTCCGAAGTCTATCTGAGTGGGTAAAATATCCAGTCTGTTTCCAATTAGCTCTTTTTCTTTTTAGCCTCGGGTAGTTGCCATTGGGAATCCTGGAGTCCTTTGAGACTCCCCTATGAAGGGAAAGGAGGCCTAATGTTCAAGAAACAATAAAGAGTTGAGTGGCTGCAGCGGGAATGGAAAAGTCTGGCAAGGGAGTGAACAGAGTGAAAGAAGAGATAAGGGTTTGAAGTGAAAGGACTCAAGGGAAGTGAATGGAAGATCTAAGGTGGTAAAAAGAGGAAAGAGAAGCAGAGGTGATGGGAATGGGAAGATCTTAGAGGAGCTAATTTAGGGAAGCCACTGAAGTTCCTGATTATCTTTATTAATATCATGCCAACAAGAAACAAAGTGGACAGAATTAACATTATAGGGGTGGAACATATAGTCAGCAGAGATTAGAGAAGGGGGTTTTCAGTCAATTGAGAAGTTCCTACAGGAGAACTAGGATCAAATAGAAAGAACACAGAGAGCTCACAAAGAGCCAGGAAAAAATTTCCAGTGCAGGAATCAGAGAATAAATTTCCACTTGAAACAAAGAGCTAGAAAGAAGGACTTGCAGTCCACAGAGTCAGGGAGTGAATCCCCACTCAAAAGAAGGAGCCAGGAAGAACTTCCAGCTGAGCAGATACCTTTCAAATAACAGCCTGAGACTCTATCTTAGCCTCAGAGAGTATATTCAGAACCATAAGAATAAAAATTTGTCCTTACCATGCCTCAGTGGACTGTCACCCAGAGCATTAGCTCAGATGTTGGACCTACCAGTGAATCTCCAATCAGTCTTGACTTGGGTTCCTGGTGAGAGGCCCAGGGATTCAGTGATGAATCTGACCCTATTGGAATCATGGCCACCATACCTGTTAAAGAAAAAATATTCTGGCACTTTTTTAAATGGCAAGGAAGACTTTAGAGGAGCAAGATCAAACTCAACTCTAAATATAGCAAAGACAGCTGGGGATTTACAGCCAATAAGTAGAGTGAGGGAGAATCAGTGGATGAAAACTTATGAAGAGGACAGACACATCAAGGGTAAGGAAATTCTTGCTAAACCTACTAAACAGGATTCTTGCTGAAAGCAGGCCAGGGTGATCAGATATCAAAGGTGGGGGATGAAGAATTTGAACACATATCAAGGGTAGTCAGATATCAAGGGTAGAGGGATTCTCACTAAACTGACTTAGCAGAATTCTTGCTAAAACTGGGTTAGCCAGGTTGATGACAAGGCCCAATAATGAGGCCTGGTCAAAAAGAAGGTTCAGAGGAGCATGTCTAAAGTTTGGTCAAACAGTCTGTATCAACATGTGTTCACTTTACATCTGTATGAATGACATGATTATACCTTCTTTGAAAATTATCCTTTAAAACAACCAATGCTTTTGAAGGAATTAGCTTAGCACCTGGCACATTGCAAGCACTCAACGAAGTTGTTGCTATTACTGCTGCTGCTGTTGTTATGTTTATATGAATCAGGGTTCCAACAAGAAACAGAACTCAGTCCAGATGGTTCACATGAAGAGACTCGAGTGAAGGGATTACTTTGTAGGCAGGTTAAGGGAACCACCAAAGGATACTAAAGTACCAAGAACCATTACCTCCCCTGTGCTGAAGGAGATGGGAAGGAAATAGTGTCACTGGATCCCAGTGAAAGCTTGAGCAATGGATAAGGGGCCACCTAGCAGATTCTGTTGTCATGGAGTGGCCCAGCTCTTGCCAGAGCTGGAGTGCTGAAACAGGGAGGAGCCAGGGAAGATATATCCTAAACTTTCTCTCTTCTTGCCTTCTGGTCACCTGCTGGGCCCTAGCATTGGCTAAATCCAATCAGGAGTCAGCTGGGAGGGGAGCCTGGGTGATGTAGTCTGACTGTCCTAGCACAGAGCAGGGCAAAGAAGGGTGGAGAATGCATCTTGGGGGCAGGTGTTGAAGAATAATCAGCACAATTATTACTACTATAATTTTGTAATGCTCAAAACCCATAGAATGTACAACACTAAGAGTAAACTGTCATGGAAACTGTGGTCTTTGGGTGATAATGATGTGTCAATGTAGGTTTATCAATTGTAACAATAGTACCACTCTGGTGGGGGATGTTGGTAATGAGGGGAGCTATGCATGTGTGGGGGCAGTGGTTCTATGGGAACTCTCTGTACTTTCCACTCAATTTTGCTGTGAATCTAAAACTGCTCTCAAAAATAAAACTTATTAAAAATTTTAATGTACTTTTACCATACTTCAAATTTCCTAAAACTTGAGCATAACACTTGTTGCAAGGAAGTAGGGCAATTATATTAATAGTATACCCATATTACAGATAAGGAAAACACAGCTTCAAATATTTGAAGTTCAGCTAACAAGTGGGAGAACCTTGTAAGTTTAATGTTTATAGAACAGAGGTCAGGCTTTGGTGGGATAAAGAGAAGCCAAGGAAGAAAGCAAAGAGAAACAAGAATGGATCTTACCTCTTGCTAGCAAAGTATATCCAAGTTTGAGGGTATGCGTGTGCATGTGTACGCATGTGTGTGTCTGGGGGAGACAGCCTCATAAGCTCGTTCTTTATAACAGGGGTCCTCAAACTATGGTCTGCGGGCCACATGCGGGCCACTGAGGACATTTATCCTGCCCGCTGGGTGTTTTTGCCCGTTTTGCTTTTTTACTTCAAAATAAGATATGTGCAGTGTGCATAGGAATTTGTTCATAGTTTTTTTTTTTTAAACCATAGTCCGGCCCTCCAACAGTGCCAGGGACAGTGAACTGGCCCCCTGTTTAAAAAGTTTGAGGACCCCTGCTAACCTCCCTGAATTCTTGTGTGTTGATGTGGTTGTACCTTGAGAGACTCTCCTTATATTTTAACCTTTAGCCTTCTACACACCTGCCTCAGAACTGGTGTTCTGAGGACATAGTGGTCCACAGGGATGCTCGATGCAGGGTATGTCCAAAGCTCAAGGGTTAAGATAGAGGGCTATCAGTGTACCAGCTTCACAACCTCCCTGGAAATCTATCCATCTGCCTGAAAAATGTCTCTCACCTGTTCCTCTGGCTGACTAATCTCCCTCTTAAGGGCCTTAATTTAAAGGTTACTTCTGCCAGAGATATCTCTTCCAACTCTCCATAGAAATTAGGCTTCTTCCATTATTCTTTTCCCTATGCCTTGTTTTTTTCTTCAGAGAGTGTATCCCAATGTGTTATTATATAGATATTTGCTAACCTGTTTATTGCTTAGTTCCTCTCTATAAACTATAAGGTTTATGAGAACTAGTAAACATCATTTTCCACCAATAACCCAGTGTTCGGCACAGGCCCTGATGTGGAGATAATAATCAATAAATGGATGCTGAACAAATGAATGCATGCATAAATTAATTAAATAAATTAAATTAACTGACTGAAACTAAGCATCTCATGTAGCAGCCTTCCCTACCTCCAACCAAAGACTATATCCATATCAAGATACCAGAGAGATAGTATGGATTTTACAATCATACAAATCTTACAGGTGACTATATGGACTTGGACTTGTATTCTGAGTAAGATGGGAAGAAGCCACTGGAGGGTTTGAGACAACCTTTTTTCCACCCTGTACTTCACGTAGCACCCCCTCCCATCTTTAGTGACTCATAGTAGGCACTCAAATTTGTTGAATAAACGTGCAAATGAATGAATGAATGAATAAAGATATAGTCTCTAACCCTAAAGATCTTATGAGTGTTGTGATGAGATGCAATTCATATTCATGGAATTATTAGAGAATTCTAGGGATGGGAGGAGGTTTAGACACATGCCAGACTTCAGCCAAATATGTGGTGAAAGAAACTTGATAATCACCTTTATATATTTTGAATTAGTTTATTGCCTGCCGTTTCTCCACTATTCCAGTTAGAAACAGCTTCAAATAAGAGCCCAGCCCAAGTCTACAACTGATTCGGATCCCTGGGGGCCTAGCACAGAGCCCGACATCATAAGGCTATGCCAGAAATACTCTTCTGGTTCTCATGCTGTCTCAGCATGTTGGACAGCATGTTGGATTAATTTTTAATGCAGTGTATTTCACATGCCAGCCCTCTAGCTAGACCCTGGGTAAACCACCCCCGCCCCCCAGAGGAACTACCAAATGTGGTTTCCATCATCTTGCACAGCCAAGAGACAGCTTTGAGGATTTGGCCTTTCCCTTGGTTGTCCTTAGTCTCCGGTCCTCTTTGGTGATGGGGGTGGAATCAATAGTTATTGGTCTGGAATCATTGGCTTTTCTGTACAAAGACTAGGGGTAATGCTTTGTGGTTGTGAAAAAAGAACTGAACTTGGTTATAATTTCAGTTTATTATCTGTGTGTCGGTAGACCCATCATTTTACCTCTCTGAGCTTCAGTATTTCTCACTCATAAAATTAGGGAGTGGAGGGTGGATAAGAGAATTCTCAAGATCCCTTCCTGCTCTTCTAGGATTCTAATGCCTAATGTGATATGAGAAAATGATTCCTTAAATGGCCACAATCCATCTTCTAGCTTCCAGAATACTCCTAAACCATATATTTGCTGAATATCTGGACCATTTCCAGAGATTTCACATTTTGCTCATCCTGAAGGCTCTTATTTCTGAAATACCAGACCCTGATCAGTTTAGTAACTAGAGCTTAGTTTTATTTTTTTAGCACTAGATTTCTGACATCTGGAACAACTTCCTGTCAGATCCCAGAAGATTCTCTCCCAGGGTGTCTTCAACAGCAGCAAACAATTTACACCCACCCAGGACCCATCATGTTTAAGATGTCTTGTGGCATCTTATTGCAATTAGGAGAAAATGAAACCAGGAGCTCAGTCTGATGAAAATTGAGGTTGGAAACTAGTATTAAAATAGAAGTCATTAATGCAGACAAAATGTAGCTGAAAGTGCCAATTCATGTGAGGTAGTGTGTTTGGGAGGGCTAGGAGAGAGTGCCAAGTAATTATGTCTGCATTTCTGTGGGACAGGACAAACTCAAGAACAACATGAAGCATCTACTTGTTGGTTAATGTTCCAGAGATCCTGATGAGCTGATGAAACAAGAGAAGCCATTCACAGGCTCCTGGGACAGTGCCTTTAAACATCATCACCTTATAGGGCTAGTAATTGGCTATTTTAGGTTGAGTTCATCCAGATTCAGACCCTGAGAAAAGAATGGGAGTGCAGTAGTTTATTTAGGAGGTGGTCCCAAGAAGCACTTGTAGGGGAATCGGGAAGTGAGACAAGGAAGGGAAGGAAAAGAAGCCAACCAAGGGAGTATTATCGTGCAGGGTACCACCTTGGGTGACTGAGATTCAATCCTGCTGAGGAACTCTGAGAAATTGTATAGAACATACCTTAGAGTGTGCCACCTAAGGGGGATGGAAACTGGGGTATTTATCCTCCAACTTCTATCTTTCGTTGCCTGAGGCTGCTTCCGTAGGCATTGCTGACCTCCCTCCTGCAGGCTGATGGAGAACACTAAGGGGAAGAGCTGTAAGTGCTTGAAGTAGGATACCCTCAGCACGTCCTAGACTGGTGAGTGCTGAAGGGATGTGGGTAGGGCCCTGGCAGCACCTTGACCACGGTTCATACCGCTACATAATCAACTCACAGTGGGTCAGCCCAGGAGGGGAAATCATAACATTTTTGAGATGAATGCACCTTGCCAATCTCCAGTTTATCCCTCTCATTTTCTAGATAAGAAAATTAAGGTTTAGAACAGCCCTGTCCAACAGAAATATAATGCAAACCACCTATGGAATTTAGAATTTTCTAGTAGCACATTGAAAAAGTAAAACAGCTGAAATTAATTTTAATAGCATATTTAATTGAACTCAATATGTCCAGATGATTGTACTTTTAACACATAATCAACATAAAAATTATTACTGAGATATTTTTGCATTATTTTGCAGGGTACTAAGGCTTTGAAATTCAGTGTATATTTTCCACGTGCAGCTAATCCCAATTCCAACTGGCTACATTTCAAGTGCTCGGTAGCCACCTGCGGCTACTGCCTACTATATTGGACAGTGCAGATATAGAACATTTCCATCATTGCAGAAAGTTTTATTGGACAATGCTGATCTAGTTAGTTTGTGTCATTTGCCCCACATTAGAGAGCTTGTAGGTGACAGACATAGTTGACAAGAAGCCAGAAGAGATCCTAAAACTTTAACTCTCCCAAAACTAGGAAGAGGAGAGGGGTTCTTATGGGGCCTCAAGTTGTTGGTGCCAAGATTAACTTAGCTGGTTGCACATCCTTCCAGACATGAGAAGATCCAGAGGTCAAATTCAGGTAGATTTCTTAGAAGAAAAGACCAGATATTTCTTGTTCATTACTGTGTCCCCAGCCCAGGTCCTGGCCCATGAGAAGCCCTCAACAGAGCTCTGTTGAATATTAATTAGAAGCATCCTTCAAGTAGCTGTCACAGATTTGTCAGTAGGTGAGATCTGTGGAACAGCTGTGAAGTAGTCATGGTTATCACCACCATTTTAAAGGTCATCTGAGTGATGAAGTCATGAGTAAACTGGTAAAGGGACTGTTGGACCAAGGAACCTAAAGTAATAAAGTATCTTCCTTTCTTATCAGACCACTTAACATGCCATCCTACAGAGAGAGAAACAGAGATACAGAGCAGGAAAGAGAATTTTTCAGCAAGACCATTGTGTCTTCCTGGAGTGAACTGCTTTGATAATGGGCCCAACACCCACATTTAACAAGAGGCAATTTGCTCAGGGTTTTATTCCCACCATAAATCTTATCATTTTCTGCTCCTTAGACTGCCTGTCTTCTCTTCTCTGCATTATACTGACAGCTCCGTTTCCCAGCAGCAGTGGTAATAAATGATGTGCTCTCAATGTAGAAGTTAAGGTTTCAAGGTGAAGCCTTTGGAAGTGATTCCTCTGTAATTTCATTTATGGCCATGCCATATTTCATGGTGCAACTTACTAACTCTATGGGTGGCTTTGTGTGTGTTCCAGGGAAAGGGAGAGTGAGATGCATCCCCACCCTCCAACTCTCACACACCCCTCCCATTTGAATTTGGAAGTTAAAGTACCTCTTGGGTTTTTAAAGGGAGATTTTAACCTCTCCTGGTATTCATGCTTGCTATCCAGCCAGCCATGATAAGAGGTGTTAGAGATGTCACTGCTCTAGGAGGTATCCCCCGATCTCTTCAGTCCACCATAAGGCCCTTTCCCTAGAACTCCTGCAGCACTGACTGTCGAGTCAGGCCTATGTCTTCTGTCCACAATTAGGTAGCCATTTCTCTTGGAGTGGCAACTATGGATGAATGTTACTTTCCTGATGTCTTGCCCACTCTGTACATGGCACCCAACCCCACCAGAGCACTGGTAATTGATTAATAGACTTAATAAATGATTGGCAACCTCCATTTGGGAGATTCTAAAGTCATCCAATTAGTATGGCCTCTCTAGGGGGCAAACAATGCAACATGATGGGTCCATATCCTCCAAGAATGGGCCAAAAGTCTTACAACCGAGGAGGAAGAAATTCAATATGTTTGTTTGAGGCCTAGATCAGTTTCAAGTTCTGTCTGAAGTCAAGGCAAAACCTGACTTTGCACACAGACTTCCTCAACAAACACACACACACACACACACACACACACATGCATGTGAGATATCTTATAGGACTCCTTGAGGACATAGTCAATATATTCTTTATTGGGTACATAGTGGATGTTCAATAAATATTTGTTAAATAAAATCAATAAAGGTAGCCACCATGACTTTGTTTATCCTTATGAGGCTGCATGATGAAGTGGGAAAAGTATGAGAAACTGATCTGAGCTCAAATCCTGCCTCCACCTCAAGCTATCTGAATGGGCTTGGATAAATGCCTTAACCGCTGAGAGTTTTGGGTTCCTTATCTGAAAATAGGAATGATAATACCCGCTGCCTAGAGTCATTTTGATGATACTTAAGATGTTGCCAATAATCTTGGGCACCTAACAAGCACAGGGTAAACATCCTGTTCACCTGTGCTGACTCCCAAGGCACTCTCTCTCACCTTGAATATAACAGGCCAGGAAGAAGTGATCACTCCTGCCCTGCTTTCCTTGTATCTCTTCAGGCAGCCATTATTGCACTTCTCACCCCATACTGTAACAATTTGAGGCACTGCACTCCATTCTTGAGGTTGGGACCAAGCTTACACCATTTTGTATCCTCAGTGCTTAGCATACTGCCTGACACATAGCAAGCACTCAATGAAAACTTCCTTTTCTTTGCAGGAAAAAAGATAAGAAAGACATGCACCAAAATTCAATAGTGGTTTTATCTATGGTTGGTAGGATTAAGGTCCTTTTTTTCTTTTTGGAGGGCTCTTCTCTATTTTAAAAAATGTTTTTTTCCTACAATGACCATGTTTTATTTGAGTAACAAAATGATTCTGTGAAAATAAGTATATGCTCGATGGACAGATGAATAGATGGATGGCTGAACAGAGAGAAGGATGCAGATTCTCAGTATGTGGATCTGAGACTGAATTTCCTGCAGGGTGAGAAAAGATTGCTGCAGGAGCCTGCTCTCTCTTTCCTACCAAATGGCTTTGAAGATCTCTGTCATCTGGCTCCATTCCTTCTGTTCAAACTCACATTCTCTGAAAACCCATTCTGGTCAGGAAAAATCACTCCCATTTCCACCATGATCTATGCCAGAACTTAGCAGCTTTCTTCAATAAAGGGTTCAATAGTAAATATTTTAGTCTTTTGGGGCCATATAGTCTCTGTTACAATTACCCAACTCGACTGTTACAGCATGAAAGCAACAATACACAATACATAATTAAATGAACATGGCTGTGTTTCAATAAAACTTTATTTATAAAACATAGCAGGCTGGATTTGGTGTGCAAGTCCCAGTTTGCTAAACTCTGGTCAATGACCTCACCAATATTGTTCCCTGTCTTGAAAGGCCCTTTCTCCTGTCCGCCTACTTCTATCCATCCTCACCTTTCAACTATAATATTGCTACTTATCTACTGCATTAGCCTGCTGTTATCATAGTGTAATTACATGTATTCTAATAGGTGCTAGATAAATATTAGACAATTTGCTGAGAAGTTTTCTACTTTGGGGAGGATTTTTTTAAGGGATGTGTCTTGGAATTATGCTTGGAAAGGGATGGAATGGGAGAATGTAAATAATAAATATTCATAACAATAGTGTACAGGGTGTTAGTCTTATAATGATGTGGTCAGCATAGTGATTCCTACCTTAGAAGAAAAAGACCTAACCAAAAAAAAAGTTAACTAGAAACTCTACAACAACCTAATGACAGAACAAGAAAGAGGAGCTAGGTGCATTGACTTGAGGAGTCCTCAGGCAGGGCATGGTGGCTCATGCTTGTAATTCCAGTACTTTGGGAGGCCAAGGCAAGAGGATGTCTTGAGCCCAGGAATGTAAGGTTGCAGTGAGCTATGATGACACCACTGCTGTACCCTGGCCCAGGCAACAGAGCTAGACCTTGTCTCAAAAAAAAGTGTCCTCAGTCTATTTCTAAAATCTGAAAGAAAAATCATACTAGCAATTTGTGTTGGAGAATTTAAGACTCAAATCAGATACAAAGGAGTTTATAGTATCTTTGGACAAGCTGGGGATAATAAACTAAACCACACCACTGGAGATGTCAAAGTTTCCCTTCTGAATTAGCCACCATTTAGCAGTTTGCGCAGAGCTCTGGCTTCAGCTTTCATTTTTCACTTTTTCTGGTCTCACAAATGCTGTGCCTGTGCTCTTGGCTCTGTGAGATGGGCTAAGGTTTATGCTTAGAAACACGTGGCAGCCGCAGCAGCTCTTAGCAAATGCGACTGAATAGTCCATAAATGGTCCTTGTTTGGTGGCAAAATGCTTGGCTCCCTCTCCCTAAAAAGGAAATAATACAGAAAATGTGCATTATAACCCCATGCCACTGAAAACACCATTTCCTGGCTTTCTGAACCACTTGCTGACAGAATAGACCCTTAGAGAGCAGAGATGCAAAGCCTGTTGATTCACACTTGGGGCTTTTCTGAGCATTTCACAGCCCCATACTTTTCACCAGCAGCAGCTCTGTTTGTGAACATACACCATCTGGTCCCAGAGCTGCTGGAATTAAATAAAGGGAATACATTTGAATAGAGCCTTGACCCAGGGTTTTTAAACATGCCTCTCATGGCTCCCTTTGGAATTGTAGACTTAATGACTTCCCCCTTCCTTCCCCTCAATTCATTCCAAACATATCACACCTTTTTAAAAGAGCTAGTGTATCCATTCATTGGATTCCCTCACTCACTCATTCATTCAGTAAGTAAAGTATATATTGGGCATTCCACAAATGCCCATACTTCAGATAAAGTAGTGTAAAAGTCAGATGTGGTCCCTATCCTCCCAGAAATCACAACTGAGCAGAAAAGACATACATTAAACATTTACAATCAATCGTGAGGAAGGTTATGTTTGGGACAGTACAGTGTGCTGTACAGTGTAAGATGAACATGTAATTTACCATTGAAACCTGGGTGCTCTTGAGAGTAAAGGAAATGCTTGCTGTTGATAACTATTCCAGAATAACAGGTTTAACCAGGATTGTCCTGGGCCAGCCAGGACATATAGTTCCTTTAGCTTTGGCCATTCAGCAAGGGACCTAACTCAATTATAGGTCTGTTTCCCTTCCTCTCCCTTTGTTACTCCGTTCCTACCTTCCCCCATCTCCTCCTGCTTTTTCTCCTGTATAGGGCAGCAGCATTAGGTGGCATGAGTGATGGAGCCCGTTGACGTCAGTGCTTTAAATCCAGTGCTTAGCAGTGTTGCCAAGCTTTGGTCTGTCATCATTTCTTCCTACTCCGGGTTACCTTGAGAAGAACCTTCACCACATTGAGGCTCTAAATCTTGACTCCTGTCTTTGATTTCAGCTCCCTTCCCATATTTCAAGAATGTTGCTGGACCTCTGCCCAGGGCTGGACTGTGATTTTATACTCTATAACAACACGAGGAGCAGGCTGGCTTTGGTGTTCTGGGAGCTCCTTCTTTGAGGATGATGAGCTTCTAAAACCCCGAATCTCAGTCTGGTATGGCAGTCATCTAGAGGGCTCCCCAAAGGTATAAATACCTCACTGACAACCCATCATCTTGTTCCGCCTATAAGTCTGAGCTGTCGAAGATTTATCTTTTCATTATCAAGGGTGGGCCTGAAAATCTGTATTATTAATATGGCAGCCTTGCGGTATGTGGTAGATGCTGCGGATGCTTCATCCCATAGCCCCTAGGCCCACTTCTGAGTTTACCTGCAGCCACAGTGGATAATTCCCAGCAGGTTGGCAGCTTCTCACTTCAAACACCTACAAACCCTCTGCCTAAGGCTCTTGCCAGCCCCTCCAGGTGCTTACTCAACTCAACCAGCAAAGGACAGGAGTCAATGGATGTGGTATCCAGTCTCCAAGATGACCCAAATTATCCCTGTCTCTTGGAATTCATGCCCTGTGCCATCCTCTTCCACACTGAATAGGGCTGACCTTTGCAACCAATATAACATAGCAGAAATAACGGTGTGTGACTTTTAAGTCTAGATCACAAAAGGCCTTGCTGCTTCCACCTTGCTGTCTTTTGGATCACTTGTTCTGGGGGCAGCCAGCTGCCATATTGTGAGGATACTCTAGTAGCCTTACAGACAGAGCCATGTGGTAAGGAACTGAGGTCTTCTGCAATAGCTAACACTGAGTTGTCAGCCAGATGAGTATGCCATCTTGGAAGCAGATCCTCCAGCCCCAGTCAAACCTTCAGATGACTGCAGCCCCAGCCAATATCTTTATTGCAACCTTAAAGGGAGACCCCCAAGCCAGAACCACCCAGCTAAGCCAACCTCAAATTCCTGACCCTTAGAACTATGAGAGATAATAAATGTTAATTGTTGCTTTAAACTGCTAAGTTTAGAGTGATTTGTTATACAATGTTAGAAATGTCTAGAACAGGAAAATCTATAGAGACAGAAAATAGATTAGTGGTTGCCTTGGACTGAGGATGGGAATGGGGACTGACTTGCAAATGGGCACAAGGGATCTTTGGGTGTGATGGAAATGTCCTAAAACTGGATTGTACTGATGACTGCACAACTCTGCATATTTACTAAATGCTGTTGAATTGTCACTTTAAACAGGTGACTTTTGTAGTATATAAATTATGCCTTGATAAAGCTGTTTGAAAGAAAGAAAACTGATTTTTATAGCTGAAACATGTATGAAAACATGTAGGAAAAAAAGAAATGGGACAGAGAAAAAAGTGAAGGAAAGGAGTCCTATTGCCAGCTGCTTTAAATTCATAGGAACTAGATTTACTGCAGACTTTTCCAAAATAAAATCAACATATTTGATAGAGGCCAATAATAGGCCAACTATGCCTACTGAAATATGGAAAACTAATATGAAAGACAGAATCTCATGTGGGTTTTGTCTAACCAAAGGAGACCCCTCAGAAATGCCACATATGTGGTTTTAGGAATCAGTGGCCACATCTGCTATATAATAACACTCTTAGGGAATTTATCTTAGGAAAACCATCAGCAATAGCCAGCCCTGTGGTGTATGAGGTGCAGTAGGGAGGTTGTAACTTTCTGGCATCTAAACTACATGATGAGAAGGGAGAAAGTACCAGTGGTTATCATCCATTTCCCTGAGATCGGAGAACACAGGTGCACATTCATACCTTCCTTCATCCCTCTTGCTAGGGTTGCCAGGGAGAAGTAGTGTCCCCAGGGAAATGAAGGGTGTGGCACATGCTAGGTATTGCCTTCCTTCAGATTGGCCAGGTCTCTGCCTGGCTGGGCTTCAAGTTCAGGAGCCTGGGGCAGGAAAGGAATGGGAAAGAAGAGGAGACTAATCACTTACTCCTTCATTATGTGTTTATTTTTGGAGCTTGGAGTTCCTACAGAATGTCTGAATAAAGGTCTTACCTGACTGTACTGATTTCATGGCATGTTGAAAACATTTCCTATGGATATGGGGGAAGATGTAAGAGACACACATATAGATATACACACACACATACACATATACACACTGGATGCTCAGTTGTATCAGTGTTTGCTATTAATCTATAGCAAACCAGCCCAAAACTTAATGGCTAAAAATAACCACCAACTATTTAGATCATAATTCTGAGGTTTGTCAAGATAGTTCTTTTGGTTTGGGTTGAGATTTCTCATTTGCCTGCAGTCAGCTAATGAGTTATCTAGAGGCTGGTGATCTAGGATGGCATCACTCATGTGTCCAGCATTGGCAAGCTATTGTGTGGGGTAATAAAGGCAGATATGTGTTTCTCATCCTCCAGCAGGCTAGCTTTGGCCTCAGGGCCCCAGGAGGCACACGAGAGCAAGCCCCAAGGCACAAACACATAGCAAGCCTCTGCTTGCTTCATGTTTGCTGATGTCTCATTGGCCAAAGCAGTTCATGTGACCAGCCTAGACTCAAGGGGTAGAGAAATGGATTCCAACTCTTTTTTTATTATTGTTGTTTTAAACTTTGTTTAAATTTCAGAATATTACAGGAGTACAAATGCTTTGGTTACATAAATTGCCTTTGCATCGAGCTACAAGTGTGCCCATCCCCCAGACAGCACAAACAGCACCCACTGCGTGTGAATTTACCCATCCCTTCCTCCCCCCTCCCACCTGCCCAATGCCCAGTGAATGTTACTTCCATATAGATTCCAACTCTTGATGGGAAGATCTATGATGCAGCAAGGGGAGGTACATGGGGGCCATCATTCATATAATCTACCACACCTGTTTGCTTTTGTTTTTTCAATGCTCTTCTCATTTAAGATCTGCAGGTTGTCATTCTTTTTCTCACTTGCTGGAAAATGTGTTTTGTTCAACAGCTGTTCTAGTAGCTAGAGAATATAATTTATTTTGAGATGAACCATTTTGCCCTGAGATTAATTAAACTCTCGCTATTTCTCTTGAAGAGAAACATTCTCTGTTGCCCTAATCAGCTATGACTGCCATGTTGCTGTCCCCAGAGACTGGTTACAAGCCAAATAAAGGATGACATTCCAGGAGACCTGTTGACAGTGTGGACTTGGCTCACAGGTCATGATGGGCATGAAGTAAACAAAAATGGCAGATCCAAAGTCATGAAAGAGGAGGGGCCAGAGGGAGAGAAAGCAAGAGGAGAGGAAGTGCTCAGTTAATAAAATTGGCATTGGTGTCACCATGGAGGAACACCCAAGCACATACCACTCAACACTTCAGGAGGAATTTGTAGCCTGGAGACCTTAGCTGCATCTTTTTAAGGGTGACTCAACTGCATATGGGATGAAGTTTAATCACAGTGGAGGGAGAATGCTCTGTATTCAATTACATACTGTCATAGCCAGTCAACACTATTAGGGTCTGCAAGGGAAAAAGGAAGAAAAAAGATTGTTGCATAATGGAGGTGGGTAGAAAAGGGCACATCTGGCTCGGGAATATTTTCCAGGAAAGGAGAGAGACTTGAGACTTTAGTTTCAGCTCCCCACTGTGAGACAAACAGGCAGAGGGAACAATGCTTTTCAGGTCACTTCCCTCCTGCTTTACCCTGCTCCTGAAGCACATTCAGCTGTAGCCTAACTTGGTATCAGGCAAGGGTTCAAGAACTGTAAATAATCCTCTTGCCCAAAGACCATCAGACCATGGTGTGAGTGCACACACACAGGGCAGATGCAGGACAGGCTAGAGTAGAAAAAACCTCAATGAGGCCTGAAGAATATAGCTCTTCCCTCAAACAATGGATGGAATAGTCCTCCATGCAGCTCCTTATAGGATTTGAGAGCTTGCTCTTTGGGGTAAAGACTGCCAATTGCCCATTACAATCCACACTCCCCTTCGTCCTGGGCACACAGCTTGACTACATTTCCCAGTATCCCTTTAGATTCGTCTTGGTCATATGGTTGAATTCTGGCCAATGGAATGTAAGAGAAACTGATGTATGCCACTTCCAGAACTAAAATTTAAGACAGTAGGCATGTCTCCTCCATGTTATGTTTCTCCCTCCCACCACCTGGAACCCACAGCAATCTAGCTTCAACTATACAGAAAACAACAATACTCTAGGGCTGTGGTCCCCAACCTTTTTGGCACCAGGGACTGGTTTCATGGAAGACAATTTTTCCACAGACCAAGGGTGGGGGTGGTTTCAGCATGATTCAATCGCATTACACTTATTATGCACTTTATTTCTATTATTATTACATTGTCACTTGTCACTCACTGATAGGGTTTTGCTATGAGTCTGCAAGCAATTGATTTCTTATGGTCTCTGTGCAGTCAAGCCTCTCTGCTAATGATAATCTGTATTTGCAGCCACTCCCCAGCACTAGCATTACCACCTCAGCTCCATCTCAGATCATCAGGCATTAGATTCTCATAAGGAGTACATGACCTAGATCCCTCACATGCACCTACAGTTTACAGCCCGGTCTGTGCTCCTATGAGAATCTAATGCCACTGCTGCTTTGACAGGAGGCAGAGCTCGGGCAGTGATGCAAGCAATGAGGAATGGCTATAAATACAGATGAAGCTTCGCTTGCTCACCTGCCACTCACCTCTTGCTCTGCAGCCAGTTCCTAACAGGTCACAGACCAGTACCAGTCTGCAGCCTGGAGATTGGGGACCACAGCTCTAGAGAATGGCAAAGCCACACAATATAAGGACTTTGGATATCTGATTGTGAAGCAGAGTTGCTTCACCAATCTGGACCATGCACCTCTGAGCTGTTACTTGAAAGACAAACTTCCTGGTTCTATAGGCTACTGTGTTGTTAGGTGTCTTTGTTAGAGCAACTTAGCCTTTTAGCCTAACTAATACTTTCATTCATTCAATCTAAATGTTGTAGGGCCCCTTTGGGAGGGGGTCTTGAGGCCACTAGAAATATATATCCAACACTGAAAAGACTGTAGAATGCTGGATGTTTTTTTCTGAAAATTTCTTGGTGAAAGAGAGTTGTTGACATTGTACACGATTCAGCAAAATTGCTTCAAAACATCTTTTTTCTCCCCAAAGTTTGCTCCCTGTGGCAACTGTCATTTTCTCTCTATGTGTTTCTCATTCTTTCTCTTGCTTTTATGCTTCCCTTACACACACACAGACACACACACACACACACACACACCCTCCTCCTCCTCCTCCTCCTCCTCCTCCTCTTCTATTTGCTATACTTCTGTAGCCTCCTCCTTCTTCTAATCTGGTCACTCTTGGCTTCCCCTATTTGTATCCCAATGGACCATCCAAGTCACAAGCACAAAACATCATCCTTAACACCCACCCTTATTGGTAGGCAGGAAAATCAGTGAAATAATAACAAGTTTAATGTTGTTGAAGTCAGGAGAAATACAAATAATTTAATACTTTTCCCTCCCCCACATAGGGAAACAAATTCTAATTGAATATCTACTATGAACTCACAAGACAGACATAGAACCACATGGAAGGAACCTTGAAGAGCAACCAATGGGAATAAAAACAAATTTCAGAAAATTACTTTGCTAAAAATTATTAATGGAAGAACCAAGACTAGACTCTGGTCTCCTATCACTCATGCCCAACTTCTAGCCTCATGCTCTTCCCTGACCCTACCTCATTCTCTGTTCTGAAACCTACAGACGAATACATGAGGCCCCTTTATAGAATGCTTGCTAAAATCTCAGTACCCTAGACCCAGCAGGAACACAGGCCAGGCAGAGGGCTGGGGAAGCTGAGTCAGCCACAGAGGCAACCAGAGCAAAGTCTTCACACCCTATAATCCAGCAATTTCACTTTTAGATATTTACTCAACAGAAATGAAAATATATGTCCATAAGACTTGTATATGAATGTTCATAGGTTTATTCAGAGTAGATAAAAACAGGAAGCAATGCAAATATCCAACATGACAAGAACTGATAGATAAATTATGCTATAGTAATACAATGGGACATAACCTAGCAATAAAAAGGCATGAACTACTGATATACACAACAATATGGATAATCTCCAAAACCTTATAATGAGTGAACAAGCAAGACATAAAGAGTACATACTGTATGATTTCATTTTTATGAAATTCTAGAACAGCCAAGGCTAATATATGATGACAGAAATCACAGCAGTGATTGCCTCTGGTGGGGCATGAGAAATGACTGCAAAGGGGCACAAAGGAACATTCTGGGGGTGACTGAAATGTTCCATATCTTGATTTGTAAGGTGGTTATACAGGTATATACATTTGTTAAAGCTCATTGAACAGTACATTTAAGATCTATGTATTTCACTATATGTAAATTATACCTCAAACAAATACACACCCAAAAAATAATATTGCAAGAAGAAAGACTATTAAAAGAAAAATGAACACATTAAACCTATAGCTTTTGTTTCTTGCTATATAAGATACAGAGCAGATTTCTCCTTAGTCTCATTCCTCTCTCTTATCCCTCAGCTCTTTCTTACCCTTGACCTTCATTCTATCTGTGATAACCATATCCAAAGCTCTCCCTTCCCCCCCCCATCAAAACCATATGCCAACTCTGTTAGGTGCAAATGTTTAGCTTCAGCCTGTGACAGAGCCTAAATGAGCACCCTAGGCTCATGCCTGTGCCATGTGTTTCCAGGTCAGGCTGCAGATGAAAGAGACAAGAGCAGGAAGGTGATGGGAGCTCTTACCAAGTCCTGGAGTACAAACTCACTGTGGAACTCTGGGAAGACAGTTTGGAACAAATTGTTCATTTTGTAGTTTGCTGGGGCATTTATATTAGTTAGTCATTGGTTGAAGGCTGATCCAAGTAAATATTCATTCTCCAGAACTTCTGGCCTACTATGTGCACAGGCAGGTTAGTCTCTGGTGACCAGAGAAAATCCTCAGGCAAAGAAATTTAGAAATTGGTAGCTGGTAGTCTGGTGGACCTGGACACAGATGGTAAAGCTTGACCAATTAAGGATGGTGTAGTCACACTGTCTGCTACAAGATACAAACACATAGGATCATGTATTGTTCCCTGATTGAGTCTGGTTTCTTAATCCAGGGCCCCTGGATTGGTTAGCTTTTGCTGCGTAACAAACCACCCCAAACCATAGTGACTTAAAGCAATAAATATTTCATTTAGCTCACAGTTCTGTGACTCGACCAGGTGATTTTTCTAATCTGGGCAGGCTCCACTGATCTCTGCTCAGCTCTCTCATATGTCTATACTCAGCTGGTGGATCAAGTGGACGCTAGAAAATCCAGGATGGCCTCACTCACATCTGGTGATTTGCAGACTGTTAGCTGGGGCACCTTAGTTCTCTTCCCTGAAGACTTATTCTCCAGCAGGCTGGCCTGGGCTTGTCATACAGTAGCTTCTGTGTCTCAGGCATGGTGGGCAAGCAAATCCCAATGTGCAAGTGCTTTCCAAGCCTCTGCTTGTATTCTTTTTATTTACGTCCTATTGCCCACAGAATTAGCCACAAATTCTTCCATTCCTTGTATCCATACCCTTGCAATTTGACTTTGGAACTCTTTCCATCAAGAGATGGAGTCTTTCTCTTCCCTTTCAATCTGGGGTGACCTTGTAATATGCTTTGGCCAATGAGATAGCAACAAATAAAATGCAAGCAGAGACTTGAAAAGTGCTTGCATTTAAGGACTTATACCCTTGTTCTTGTAACTCTAAGATGTCATGTGAACAGGCCTAGGTTGGCCTTCTGGAGGATGAGAAATACACAGCTCTGACATCCCCATCACCCCAAGTGACAGCCAGTCAACCACCAGGTATGTGAATGACATCATCTGGGACCAGCCAGCCTTCAGCCAACTCACCAACTGAGTTCAGAACCATAAGTGAGCTCAGCTGGACCCAGAGAAATCATGAGTTAAATGAATGCTGGTGTTGTTTTTTCGCTTGTTTGTTTCATTTTGGGTTTTTTTTGAGGCAGAATCTCACTCTGTTGCCCGGGCTAGAGTGCCATGGCATCAGCCTAGCTCACAGCAACCTCAAACTCCTGGGCTCAAGCAATCCTCTTGTCTCAGCCTCCCGGGTAGCTAGGACTACAGGCATGCGCCACCATGCCTGGCTAATTTTTTCTATTTATTTTTAGTTGTCCAGCTAATTTCTTTCTATTTTTTTTTTTTTTAGTAGAGATGGGGTCTCGCTCTTGCTCAGGCTGGTCTCAAACTCCTGAGCTCAAACGATCCTTCCACCTCAGCCTCCCAGAGTGCTAGGATTACAGGTGTGAGCCACCGCACCCAGCCAGAATGCTGGTGTTTTAAGGCATTAAATTTTGAGCTGGTTTGTTATATGGCAAAAACTAACTGATACACGAGATAAAGGAGTAAAGTTAGATTAGGTGATCAAGTAAAGCCTCACTGAAAAAAAGACATTTAAGCTGAGACTTTGAAAATGTGAGGGACTCATTGGTGTTAAGAGGGGGTAGGGCACTCAAGGAATAGAGAACAGCAAGTGCAAAGGTCATGAGATAGGAAAGCGCTTAATGTTTGGAGGGAATTGAAAAAAGATAAAGAAGAATTGCTTCAGGACCAGAGAGAGAGAGAGAAAATTGGGGGATGTAGGGAAAATCTACTCTATTCATACTCATAGAGGAATGAGGTCATAAGAACATGTTCTTTATTAGTATCCTTCATTAATAGAGTCTTATTAAAGAATATTGTAAGGCTGGTGGCTGGGTCCCCCTCCCCTCTTCCCCCATCCTCACAGCATTGCAAAACCTGCAGATCTTGTACAACAGCTGCCCTAACTGTATCCTGCTACCAACAGAACATCTCGGCCCAGACCCCCCGCCAAAGCAAAGCAGGAAGACGCCCCGGGTGCAAAACATCCTGCCCTGACCCCGGGAGACAGACAACAACAGCTAGCCCCCTATAAAAGCTAACTCACAGTCCTGGGCGGCGCGAACTTCTGGGGACCCTGCTCTGGGACCCTTGAACCTCACCCGGGAGCACTTTCAATAAACACTACGTTTGTTAGCATCTATTCAGCCTCATTACTCTTCTTCTGTCACCACAAAACTTACAAATATATTCTGAATATATGTAGCAATTTAATTATATATTATCAATAGATATTATGGTAATAAAAATTATTCACATTCTTTATATAGTCTTTTCATGCACTTTATTCTCCCTTTTTCTCTTCTCCCCAGGCTCAAGTGCAGTAAGAGGAAGCTGGTACAGAGGCAAACTCAGTAAGACTTAAAACAAACACAAAATGAAAACTCATCAACTAAACAAAAGAGTTCAAAAAAACAAGACTGGAGTGTGCATTGGTCATTCAACAAATTGGCCATTTGCATACTGGATTCTGAAAAATTGTCTTTCAGCTCTGCAATCTTGAAAAATTCCAGCTCCACTCTCTCTGGGCCTTTAGCTGCCTCAGAAGATAGACTGAATGAAGACTAAGTCCATTCTAGCTCTAGTGGACAGAGGTTTTGCGGGAACCATTAGCTTCATGGGTATGGAGGTGTGGGGGTATACATATAAGTAAATAGAAATTAATTAATTTCAGGTGCCTGAAAAACATAAAAATAGAAAGGAATTAAGAGAACTTGGGGTTTGAGAAAGGAGAGAAAAGAGGGGAAGGCTTTCACTGGGTCTTCTTAAATTGCACCAGATTTTAGTTCAACAATGAACTAGTTCTCTAATTTCAAAGTCTAATGCTTGGGCATGAATATGCTATAACAGGAGAGTGGACATTGAAATGGAGCAGAATTGAGACCCTTATTTCAACAATCAGTTAAATTCACCAGACAAATCCCCAAATAAGCTTTGTTTAATTTTGTTTTCTTAAATGAAGGAAGGAAACTATACTAAGTCTGGCATAGAAACAGACTTCCAGAAAAAACAAGCAGCAAATGTGGAAAGAACATTGAAAAATATATTGTGCCCGAGAATAGATGGTAAAATAAAATTCTTTAACTGGCTTAGTGTCATGGAAAAAGCCCTAATCAGGAGACCAGAGATCTAGACCCTTGCTTCTGCTACTAACTAATTTTGTAATAGGGAGAAGACCATGCCATCTTTCTGTGCTACAGTCTCTTCTTATGAAAGTATGACTGGATGAGAGATAGCAAACACTCAGCATACATGCCATTACTACTCCTGTTCAGGCCAGTAAGAGATATCAATAATCACTCATAGCAATCTTTGCTATAACATCTAGACATATCCTCAGAATCCATTTCAACACAGTGCTTCTAGTAGCCACTACCAAATTAACAGAATTGGCTCTCAAAATTAAAACTATCTTCTCTTCAGGACCTGTGGGCTGCAGAGTGCTGAAAGGCTGTGAGGTTACTGGAATATGTTTGTCAGGTCATATGCTCACCAAGCCTTGTCTGTAGGGGCAATAAAGTGCTATCTTATCTGTGTCTTCATTCCCAAAAGATGCTGGAAATATCTAGCCTAGGGGATTTCAAACTCCTTTGCTCTGGTATTTTCTACTGTTAGGCCGAATTTCTCTATCCTCTACCCAAGACCCTTCTACCTCCTTCCTCCTACCTAAAATCTTCTAACACTAACATGGTCTCTTTGGTCAGGAAGCAATTTCCTTATCCTCTGTGAAAAGGGAAAGAACCAGGCAATGTATGACATCAAATGAGTCACAATAATCATCACTGCTTTGTTCTTAAGATGAGCTATGACTAACTTGAAGGTCATCTTTCTTTTTATTTTTCCAGCATATTATGGGGGTACAAATGTTAAGGTTACGTATATTTCCTTTGTCCCCCCTCCCCCCTCGAGTCAAAGCTTCAAGCGTGTCCATCCCCCAGTTGGTGCGCATCACACTCATTATGTATGTATATACCCATTCCCTCCCCCCCACCTGCCCGACACCTGATAAATGTTATTCCTATATGTCCACTTAGGTGTTGGTCAGTTAATACCAATTTGCTGGTGAGTACATGTGGTGCTTATTTTTCCATTCTTGGGATACTTCACTTAATAGAACGGGTTTCAGCTGTATCCAGGATAATACAAGAGGTGCTATATCACCGTTGTTTCAAACTGGCCCTGGGCTTCATGCTCATATTTCAGGTCAGAAGGCTTGGGTCTTTCTGTATAATTTCTCAGACCTTTTTAAATGTTTAATATCATCCTAGATCCAAGTTTCTTTCTCCATTAATGTTTTAGGCAATCTTAGCTTAGCTTGCACCCCTAGGACAGAAGGAAGTATGGAATACAAACTTTGACACCATCACTTACTAGTTAAATGGTCTTCAGTAGTTTTCTTCATCTCTTTGAGCCTCAATTTTCTCATCTGTAAAGTGGAATAGTTATGGTGATTAAATAAAATAATGTATATAAATTGCCTAGTACAGAGCCTGACCCATAGTAGGTGTTCAATAAATGACAGTAATTATAAGGATACTAGATAAGCCTATCGAGAACTTACTATGTCAGATACTCTGTTAAGCATGTTACATCCTGTTTAATCAAACATATTTCCTTTTGTGATAGATTGCAAAAGTGGCCACAGTTCTTTATGGCTTTTGTATGTCCACTCCTTGATTCTGGGTATTGGCCAATAATGTGACAGAAGCTACCTTGTGTGAGTTATGAGCCTAGGCCTTGACAGACTTTGCAGATTTTTGCTCTTCCTCTTGGGAGCCTGCCCACCTGTCATATAAACAAGCCTGGCCTGGCCTACTGGAGGGTGAGAGACAAATGGAGCAAATACATGCTTTTCCAGCTAAGACCATCTTAGACCAAGCAGTACCCAGCCAACATGGTAGCTGACCACATTTGCATGAGTGAGTCCAGCTGAGATCAGGTGAGCCTGATTTAGATCAGCATAACTGCCTAGCTGATCCCAGCTCAAATTGCTGCCTCACAGAATTGTGAGCTAAGCAGGGGGCTATTGTTTGAAACCACTAAGTTTTGTGATGGCTTGAAATGAAGCAATAAGTGATAAATGTTTCTTCTTGAGCACAACAGCTAAACTTCATCTCTCATATTCTCTTGCTTCTAGGTTCCACGTGACTCCTCCCAGTGAAATGTGAGTGGAAATTGACATGTGTCACTTCCACACCAAAGTAGTTTAGGAGTTGGTGTGCCTTCTCACTTTCCCTTCCTCTGTCTGTCGACTGGATGGAGAGTTTCCAGCAGAGAGCTTCGCAATATGGAAAGAACCTGTGTCCATGAATCACAATGTGGAGAGGAGCCACTCATCAAACAAGAATATACATTTGGACTTTATGTGATCTAATAATAAACTTCAATTTTAATAAGCCACTGAGGTTTGAGGATGTCTCTGTTATGGTAGCTGGCATTACTTTAACTAGCACACAGGGATTACATAAGTGAATTAACCCTGTTTACTGATGAAGAAACCGAGGCAAAGAAAAATTAAGCTAGTAAGAATTGGAATATGAACCCAGAACTGTCTGATTCATAGCAATCTCACATCCTACCTTGTCAAGGTAGTTGTAATAACCATTAGTATTAACATTTCTCGAGGGCCTAATTTATTATGAATGATAAGTTACTGTGTAGAAGCACAACAATGCAATCCTTGGCCATTTTTTACCCTTCCCACATTCCCCAAACTTCAAAGGTGTTGAGTTTGGTGTGGAGAAAGGAATTCATATTGGAGTCTCTGTCTCTCCAGGGTCCAGCTGCCCAGCCTGTCACAGAGAGAATGGCTTAAAGATCTCGTACCTACAGAACTAACTAATGAGGGAGCTGCCTTCATCCACAGCTTTCTCCAGAGCTCTGGGTCCACCATAGGCTGTGTGATCTTATACGTTTTAGTTTTCTCTCTTTGTTCCCAAGCCTCTCACTTCATTTCCACCATAGCCTCTGCCCAATATTACAATGATCAATGCAGTGAAAAAAACACAGACATGTTTGTTTTCTGTGCTTTCATTCAACAGCTATTTACTGAGCACCTACTATGTGCCATGCACTGTGATGGGCACTGGGGCTACAATGACCATAAGAGATAGGATCCCTGCCCTCACTGAGCTTATAATCGGGGGAAAAGGAAAAGGAGTAGATAGGACATTGATAGAGGTTTGTACCTACTTAGATATAAATGAATACTCAGAACAGATGACTGATGGTATATTTGATTACTTTGCCAACATCTAGGGAAGCAGTTTTTCACTTTGTTTATGTGAGAATCATCCAGAGAGGCTGTCTAAAATGTATACTATGAGGCCTTATCTTCAGAGATTTTATTCTGGAAGATCAGGAGTAAGGGTCCAGGATTCTGTATTTCTAACAAACTCACTGGAGACTCTAATGAAGACGGTCCTTTGAGAAACTCTAGTCTGTGGTAGGGTGTGGCATTTCCCCAGAACTTGGTAGATTTGGTACAGGAACTCATGGGCAGATCTAGGCCAGGCCTCTATAGCCAAAGGCTGGGGGCACTGGGCAGCAACATGATAGCTCACAGAACTGCTAGCAAGTCAGCACCACAGAATGCCCAGAATGGAGAACAAAGAATCCAATTAAATCCATTGAGTCTGCATGAAAATGTGGAGGGAAAGGTAACTGTCATCACTGAAGTGACAAATGTGCTGAATGTGACTACTTTGCTTGAATTAAGGTAGCAGAAGGTTTTCAGGGAAGCAGATTGTGGGAACACACACTAAAATAATGTAACAGACTGAAACACTTTAGGGGAAACTCAGTTTTTCTTCCCTTAAATCAAATATTCATTGAAAAGAAGAATTCATACCCCAACACAAGCAGTACTGAATTGTTTCAAGAAGAACTGCCAGTTATAGCTGTGTCTCTGGCCAAGGCCCAGCTTTAGAAGCAGACTGCTGCCCTTTAATAAGAGATTTAGTTCCTGAGGACAGAACAAGGACAAGTGGGCAGAAATTACAGGGAGGCAGTGTTCAGCTTGCTGTGAGGAAGAACTTTCGAATAATGTAAAAATGGAACAGGCTGCCTTTGAGGCAGCAAGCTGTCTGTTATTTGAAGAATTTAAGCCAAGCCTAGATGCACTGCTGTGTATTTACCAAGCTTTCTTTGTATCTAAAGATACAAAGAACAAGATTAAGACCTAGTCCTTGGCCTCAATGAATTCATTCCACTGGGGAAGATAGACAAATAAACCCATGATTATAATACGATGTAATGGTACCATGACTAAAAAGTATATCTGGGTACTGCAAGAGACCAAGAGAGGAGGTTCTGGCTCAGATGGAAAGGTCAGGGAAGGCTTCCTAGAGGAAGTGATATGTATGAGATCTGAATGCTAAGCCACTCAGAAGAAGAAGGAATGGCATTCTGGGCAGATGCAACAGAACATGTGAAGGCCTGGAGGCACAAAACAGCATTATGGGAAGAAGAAAAGGCAGGAAGTTCATTGGGATACAGCGTAGGATACTGGAGGAAGGAGATAGGACAAAAAGCTAGAGAGGCAGGCACAGATCAAATCAGGAGGAACTTCTTGAACTAAGGTGAGGGGTTTTGGCTTCATCTCGAAAATGGTGAGAAGCCAATGAAGGTTGACCTAGATGACTTCTGAAGCCCTTTTCAATCAAAAATTCTTTGAGTCTAGAAAACTATTTGCTTCTTCCAAAATGACTTTCTCAATTGGTAATATGTACATAAAATCTATGGAATTTTAGTCACAATCAAGCATTTATAGTGTCTTGGTATCTAAATGAGCTGGTATTATAAATCAGTAGAGAAAGAATACACTGTTAATAAATAGTACTGGAATAATTGCTTAGCCATAAAGGAAAAGATAAAGTTAGATCCATACCTCACACCAAACACAAGCATAACTCTAAATATATTAGGGATATAAATGTAAAACAGCAAAATTATACAAGTACTAGAAGAAAATATTAATATGAATAAATTCCTCTATAAACTGGGCATAGGGAATGGCTTTTGAACTATGCCTCAAAATCCAGAGACGATACAAGAAAAGGTTGACAAATTTGATTACTTAAAAACAATATTTGCACGTGGTCCAAAACACTATAAACAAAGTCAAAAGACAACTGACAAATGGAGAGAAACATTTTCAAATATACCACAGAAAAAGCATTAGCATTCCCAATATATAAATAACTCTTAAAATTTGAACAACAACGGATTGGGGGAGGAGGGGAATGAGGAGTTATTGCTTATAGAGTTTCTGTTTGGGATGATGGAAAAGTTCTGGAAACAGTAATGATGGTTATACAACATTGTGAATGTACTTAGTGCCACTGAATTGTGCACCTAAAAATAATTACAATGGCAAATGTTGTGTTATATATACTTTACCACAATAAACATTTTTAATATTAAAAAATTGGAAACAAAAAGGCCAAAAAATCCTAATGGAAAAATTAGAAAAATACATGAAGAGATAATTCACAAAGAAGTTATCAAAATAGCCCTTAAACATAAGAAAAATGTTCAAACTCACTCATAATTAGAAAAATACATAATAAAGCAAAACTAAAATACCATTTCCCACCTATCAGTTTGGTAAAACTGTAAATATATGACAATAAACTGTGTTGGCAAGGTTGTGAAAAACGGGCACTCTTCATGCAAACTCATACCACCCTTTCGAAGGGACATTCAGCAATATGTACAGAACTATATATGCAAGTTACCGGCAATATCTCTTCTGGGAAATATATCCAACAATACAAAAAATACATATGCTACAACCTTATTTGTTGTGACATCATTTGTCATCACAAAATATTAGAAACAACCAAAATGCTGATACATGGGAAAGCGTATGAATTAATAAATGGAGCATTTACACAATGGAGTACTATGTAGATGTAAAAAAAAATGAAAAAAGATCTCTATAAGCTGATAATGAGTGAGTTCCAAGATATATGGTAAGTAAAAGGGGTAAGAAAAGTACAAAAGAGTGACATGCTAACCTTCATGTAAGAAAGAAGGAGATATAAGAAAATATACGTGTATTTGCTCAATTGTGCAAAAGAAATACAGAAAGGATAAACCAGAAACTAAAGCTATTGGGTGAGGAGGTGAGCAGGAATGGAGTGGAAAAAAATGGGAGAATGGGGAATAGGTAATAGAGGTGAGAAGAAAGTGATACTTGTATAAGTCTACATTTTTGTTTAGTTCTGGCTTTTAGAACTATGTTAATGCTTTGCATATTCTAAAAAAATTAAAACCAGGATGTGAGGAGAGAATTCAAAATGGAATACAATCAGCAACAAATGAGTCTAACTATATTACAAGTGAACAATATAACCATACTGAATGAAGAAAACTAATCTAAGTAGCTTTGTTAAATAGTAGGTTGATTGTATACTGTAAGGTTAAAGATACCAAGAACTGTATATTGTTCTCTAGTTAGTAAATTGTTTTTCACAGAGATTTGGATTAGAAATTCTGAAACTACTTTATGTGTATACTAGGACTGAGCAAATACATAAATTTATCATGACTAATGAGGAGCAGGTTCCTCACTGTTGGGAAAAGGAATTACAGATAAGAAAAACAGGAAGGCTAGAATGAACCCTGTAGCGCTCTGTTGAAGACGTGTCAGAATGAACTCATAGTTTGTAACATACATACATATGGAGATGTATAGAAATAAATTTAGGTATGTTATACATATATGAACAAACATGTATATGTTCCTTAACTCTGTTTACTGAGAATGTGAGGAAGTAATGACACCCCAGTACCAATGAACAGACCTAGTACCCACATTTTGGTTTCTAAATACCATTCTCCATAAAAGGAATCAGGGCTCCTTAGAGAAATGGTGATTTCAGGGCTGGGTCAGAGAAAATACAATATAAGGCTGAAACATCTTGTGGTGCCAGAAAGTAAGGATGTACTCAAAAAATGATGGGGGCATGTTGAAAGTACATGAAGCCAACTTAATGGACCTCCCAGTGGCAAAAGCTAGAACAATTTGAACAATAAAATAATAATAGTTAACAGATCATAATCCACAGGAAAAAAGTTTGTACTGATATAAATAAATAAGTGAATAAATGAACGAGTGGGAGATTAATGAGCAACTATTCCTTACAGTAGAATTCCAATTAATATATGCTAGAAGAAATGATGGAAATTGAAAAACCTCACCATTTGACAAAGAGCACAGTAATAGTTGTTACCAGCAAGAATTATTAATATATGCTGTTAAGTCTGAATTGTGTTCCCCTGAAATTCCTATGTTGAAGCCCTAATGCCCAATGGGACTGTATTTGGAGGTAGGTTGGTTTACGGAGGTAAGTAAGGTTAATTGAGGTCACAAGGGTGGGTCCAAATCCAAAGTAAATGGTATCCTCATAAGCAGAGGAAGAGATACCAGAGATACACACATATAGAGAAAAGGCCATGGGAGAACTCAATGAGAAGATGGCAATCTGCAAGCCAGGAATAGATCCCCAGAGAAACTAATTCTGCTAACACTTTGATGTTGGACTTCCAACCCCCAGAACTGTGAAAAAATAAATTTCTGTTGTTTAAGTCACCCAGTCTATGGTATTTTGTTATGGCAGTCCTAGCCGACTAATAAAGAAGCTAAAATTAGTGGGCAAAAGTATGAAGAACAAGATATTTACATAGTCTCAAAGCCTCTCCTCACAAGATACTTTTTAATTACAAAGCTTAAAATAGCAACTTTATAATAGTAAAGAAACCTTGCAGGCACCACCTCAACCAAATGATCATGGTTAACGTCACTAGTAATAAGACATATTGACATTATGAACCCCCGATGTGGTGGCCTGAGACAGACACAACATCATTTCGGCGGCATTCTTGCCAAAATTGCATAATCTCAATATAATCACAGGAAAACATCAGACAAACCCAAATTGAAAGACATTCTACAGAATAACCGACCCATACTCTTCAAAAGTGCAAGCTAATAGAAGACAAGGAAAAACTGAGGAACTGTCACAGATTGGAAGAGACTAAAGAGACATGACAACTAAATGTAATATGAGATTGTGAACTGGATTCTGAAGCAGAAAAAGACATTAGTGGGAAAACTGACAAAATCCATATAGGGCCTACAGATTAATTGCTAGTATTTTATCAATTTTAATTTCCTGATTTCAATATTGTACTATGGTTATGAAAGATATTAACAGTAGGGGAACCTGGGTTGAGGGCATATGAAAAACCTATACTATTTTTGCAACTTCTCTGTAAGTCTAAAATTATTTCAATATAAAATTTTTTTTAAAGCATACTGGTAAGTAAAAAAGCCAGGTGCAGAATGTTAGCCTATGACCTTATTTGCATATTCTTCTAAAATACACACACCCAAGCAATAAAATGCACTGTTCATAGATAGGTACCCATGTGCTAAAGGTATACAAACGTGGGCTAGACAGTGGCTGGTTCTCAGTCTTGGCTACACATTGGAATCACCTGAGGAGCTTTAAAAACTACTGATGTGGGCAAAGAGGGTAAGTTGCTGTCCTTCCCCTTGTCACTCTAGCACTCCTCAGTCTCAATAAGGAAAACTATATATCCATATCTACAGCAAATGAGGGTGCAAAATATACACAAAAATATGCTTAGGAATCTGTGAAAATCATCCAGAAAAAGCAAATAAAAATCCTCTTTGATTTAGGAAAAAACTAACTGATGCTTGAGTTTCTCCCTTCCTCCAGAGATTCTGATTTTTCTGGCATGTGGCCCAGACACCAGGGATTTTTAACAGATTCCCAGGTGATCCTGATGTAGAGCCAGGGTTGAGAACCACTCGGCTGGAAAGAGACATATGATACATGTAATGGTGCTTGCTTCTAGGGAGGGAAGGAGGGAGAAGTGTGAGATTAGCAAGAGGAAACTTCAATCTTACTTCAGGTCTGAAGAAAAAAATGACTAATGTTAGGATTTTTAATTTTGGAAGGCAAGACCACAGGTATATTATACTATTCTCCATCTTTCCTGTGTTTCTCTAAATTTGTAACATCCTTGAAAGAGTAAACATAAGCTTATTTGTGAACATATAGGAGTGTCATTTTGATAAACGTATATTATAATCAAGAAACATTGTTGGTTTGGTTTTATAGAGACAAAGGAATAAGGAAATAAAGAAACACAGGCTTCAGATTTGCAGCTGTTGAAGCCTCATTGGAAGCCCCATCAGTAATTTTAGCGTCTTGGCCAGCCTTCTTGCTCACAGCTGAAACATGTTAATATTTGTTCCAGGAGTTCATCTCTGATTAATTTCTGGTAATGCCACAATTTAATGTCTCAATAAAGTATAAAAATAATTGGTTCAATGGTAATAACAATAACAAGAATGATCTTTACAAGCAGAAATTATTTTTAAAGAGATAAACGCTTGCATTTTTTTTTTTTTTTTGTAATCCTAGACAGGCTAGTATTCAAACTGTTCGCACGGCTTTGGCCATATTGGTTATTTTCGGCCTGATTGGTTGGTTCCCATGATGCACCAGCTGATAAATACTTGAATATCTACCTTGATCTTGTTGATAAGTTTGCACTGATCCATCCTGTCTCTCTCATCTTGCTCTCCAGTGGAAACAGTAGCACACCACAGCAAGAATGTCACTAACGGTACATTTTTGTGGTCAGGGAACAGAGCAAGACTGATGGTCTCCCAGAGAAGATCAGGTCCATGGTCATCAAGAGGTTTCACCTAATCAAGTACAGACAGTATATTCCAGCAAAGGCAATATCAGTTAATGTAAGGAAGGCTGCTTGGTGGGGATATATTCAGTGCTGGGGGAAGAAAAGAACTCTAGACAAGGAATAGAAAATATGAGTTCTAACTCCACCTCTGCAAAAGTGGCTATGATGTGTTTTGTCTTATTCCTTCCCTTACTGTCACCCACCTTCCTTCCCCCTTCCCTTTTTAAAATTCCAGTCAACAAACATTTATTTATCCAAAAGGAAGTCCAAGTGCTTTGGGAAATAATCTGATTATCTGACATTATCAATAATTGCATTGTCACTCAGGAGAAAACCCCTTCTCCATAATTAATGGGAAAGAGGAAACTTCAGGAAATGGTTGTTTTTCTAAAGTACGATGTATTTTGTGATGTATGATCAGTAAGCTAATACTACACAAAACTTGGAATATCACATATGAATTAAGCTGGCAGCCCCTTTTGTACCCCATTCTACCTGTTCAATGTCTTTATAATCCTGTTGGTTGGTGGTTAATTTCTATATATCTGTCTTTCCACCAGACCATGGGTCTCTCAGAGGCAGGAATCTTGTCTTATTCGTCTGTGTGTTTCCACTGCCTAGACCCCAGTAAGCACTCAAATATTTTTTGGATGGACTAGAATGGCACTAAAAATGAGTAAATTAGTATGCCATCTGTCAATGGCTCCCTTCTAGAGCTAATTCTTTGGCTTTATTTCTAGCTCAATGCACTAGATGCTGTGACTAGTACCCTGATCCTCTCTTCAAAATTGAACTACTCATTCCCCCAGCTGCCTGGAGTGTTGGCAGCTAAGCATTTTCTCCTGGTGGATAGATCTGCCCCAGTGGAAGTATGTCCCTTTACTAGGAGGTGCCCTCATCTAATGAATGGCTGATGCTCCAGAGCTCTCCATAGGATCAACAGAGGCCTTTATTGCAACTGCATGTAGCTCAAATTCTCCCCCCTCAAATCCAGCTACTTTCTCTTCTTTCATAGGTGTTAATCCTGGGAGCATTCCTAATAAACTCTGCAACACGAATTTCTCCATCAGAATCTACTTCGTGGGGAACATGGCAGGCAACACTCTCTAACCTCGGTTTTAGATGTGCCCTTCTCAGACCTGATGCATAAAGCACTGAATACCTGTTGGAACCCAGATCCACTTCAGGGTATGTAGATAGGGCTGCAGACTCACTCATAAGACACCACTCTATTCCCCTGCTCCCCTCCTTCCCATTCCTCTACAAATGTCTATACATCCCTACTCAGAGACCCTGTTAAAATCCAAACAGAAGAAAATTCCCACTTTGGGTCCAAAGTAACGGTAAACTGAACACCATTTAGTTGAAACTGAATCCCTTTACAGGAAGTGCCTGCTTCCATTATCTTTTAACAACAGAGCGCATCCCAAGTTCAAATCCCAGCCTCCCTGCCAAGAGGCTGTCCTGCCTCCCACAGCAAAACCCTCAGCTCAGCAGAGGTCCCCTTGGCACAGACCAGCTGGTCTCCCAGCTTCATTTGCAGACTTGCTGCAGCTCAGGTTTTTCCACCACCTGGAACTCCTTTCAGCCAGGGTTGGCTTTTGGGTTCCCAGGGAGGAGATGACTCGCACTGCTCCTCAGTAGAGTGCAGCCTGGTTTTTTCCCAGGCTAGTCCAGCCCCAAGCCAATCAGAGCTAAGAATAATTTAGAGGAGTAAGAGAATGATAGTAACAATCAAACACAGATTTGACCTGGCTAGTTTTGAGTTGACAGCTAGGGCAGCTATGTCCCTTGACTTCAGCCCTGGAGATATCCAACTTCTTGTGTCAGATGCCCACAGCAGGCACTGGTCCTCAGTCACATAATTGGCCATCCTTGTGCAAATGTCTCTTTATTAGCTTCTTAACAGTATAGACCTTTTCATCTATCTCTCCCTCTGCTTATGGAACATTCTCTCATGCCCACAAAAATAAAAATAAATAAAAATAAAGACTTCATTCTTAGGAAGCCCTAACATTCCTCTTTCAACCATCCTCCCTCCCCCAGCAATACAGATTTCCTTTGTGTTTGATAGAATCAAAATCAGATGTGTTGCCATCAGGTATACAGTATAAGCTGTATTCTTGGTGTTTCATCATAATAGCAGGTTTGGGACCAAAGCCAAACAGTGGCAATTTCCTCCCTTCAAAGAAAAATTGCTTTTAAGAATTAAATAAAATTCTCCCTCTTTACATCATCCTCAACAAACCCTTCCCCAACCCATGGCAAATTATTTTATGAGGAAGGTCTTTTAGTGGAATATCTTGAATATTTCCACATTTCAAATCAACTCATTTGATGCTTTCAGCAAAAATAAATAAATAAAGTAGATGCCTTATCAAATCATTTTAGAGTCACAGGCCAGCAAAAATTAAAGTGAAATCTAGCCTTAAAGAGGAAAGTTAAAAAAAACAAAGCCAAAAACAAGTTGAGGTAAGAGAAAGACTATAGCAGAGAGAATTGATCTGAAGTAGAGATTTGATGAACTTTAGCCTTATTCCTGGTTTTGGGGGGCCTACCAGCACCCACACATTTTTGTCAGGCAGTGTTTAGAGATAACTGGAGAAGCAGCAGCAATTCAGGAAAAGATTTTGTTTTAGGGTAGAAAAGATTTATCAAGAAGTCACGTGGCCGGGCGCGGTAGCTCACGCCTGTAATCCTAGCACTCTGGGAGGCCGAGGCGGGCGGATCGCTCAAGGTCAGGAGTTCAAAACCAGCCTGATCAAGAGTGAGACCCCGTCTCTACTAAAAAAAAAAAAGAAACAAATTAATTGGCCAACTAAAAAATATATAGAAAATATTAGCTGGGCATGGTGGCGCATGCCTGTAGTCCCAGCTACTCGGGAGGCTGAGGCAGAAGGATTGCTTGAGCCCAGGAGTTTGAGGTTGCTGTGAGCTAGGCTGACGCCACGGCACTCACTCTAGCCTGGGCAACAGAGTGAGACTCTGTCTCAAAAAAAAAAAAAAAAGAAGTCACGTGATCCAGTATTATGCAATAAGAAGTAACGGACTTTAGTCAGAGAAAAGACTTAGTAAACAACTTTTTTCCCTCCAAAAGGATAAGGGGAAGAAGTGATGGAGACAATTTCAGTACCACTTAGGAGGTGAAATTGGAGGTTTGACAATCTCTACAGATCTCCAAAAGAGTGGGTGGCATTTCTGAAGCAGTAGTAAATATTGATTGTATAATTGCTATAGATTTATTCTGGAGCTCTTAAGAGAAATAATTTTCCCAGATTGAGGGTTTTCTCCATTGCAGCTAGCTCACTGGGACAGAATGATCATTCTTCAGCTTCCTGCAGTGCAATTAGTTTATTGAGAGCTGTGTGCAATCAACATTGCCATCAATCATCACTATCCAATGGAGATAATGTTAATAGTAATAGTGATGGTGGTGATGGAGGTGGGAGTAATGAAGATGATTGTGGTAGACATAGGATGGTAATGACTGTGGTGACAATGGTGTGGTAGAGGTGGTGAATGCAGTGGTGGTGTTGGTGGTGCTGATGGTGATGAAGTGGAATGGTGATGTTGATGGCAATGCAGTTGAGATGTGATAGTGGTGATAGTGGTCATTATGGTGGTGCTGGTAGAAATGGTGAGGGGATGATGGTGATGGTAGTGGTAATGTTGATGGAGGTTATGATGGTAATGGTAATAGTGATGATGATAGTAGTGATGAGAATAATGGTGTGAATGAGGGTGGTAGTGTTAACAGAAAAAAAGCAAACTCTGTAAAATAATTTAAAGAGGTTTATTCTGAGCCAATATGAGTGACCATGACCCAGGGAACATAGTTTTAAGAGGTCCTGAGAAAATGCACTTGAGGTGGCCAGATTACAGTTTAATTTCATAAATTTTAGGGAGACAGGAATTTCAGGTAAAATCATAAATCACTGCATGGAAGGTGTACATTGGTTTGGCCTGAAAAGGTAGAACATCTCCATTTTGGGGCTAACAGGTCATAGGTGGGTTCAGAGATTCTTTGATTTGTAATTGGTTAAAGAAAAAAGCCTTGTCTAAAAGCTTGGAATCAGTAGAAAGGAATGTTTTAAGTTAAGGTAAGGAAGTCTTAATCAGGGACAAACCACAATATACTGATTCAAGTGATCTGCTAGGTAAATTGATGTCCTGCTGGCATAACTTAACCTTTGCCTTGTTTGGCCTTAGGTAGTGTTTGTAATTTAGTATGTCACTGCCAGAAAGAGGTTTTTTTGTCAGTCTTCTGATCTCTAATTTAACATTAATGCTTGTCAGTTGTAGTATCTAAACTCCAAAGGGGAGGAGGTATAAGGAGGCATATCCAACCTCCCTTTCCACTGTGGCCAGGAACTCAGTTTTAAGGTTTTTCTGGGGTCCCCTTGGCCAAGACAGGGTCTGTTCAGTCATCAAGGGGCTTAGGATTTTATTTGTAGTTTACTGTAGTAATATGGTAGATATGATGATAAGACCAGTCTTTTGCAGAAATTATATTCCTATTCAGAAGGCTGCAAGATCCTATAACTCATTTCTGAGCTTCCTTTAATGAGTCCTCAATGGTAATAGAATGATTTCTTTATTCCGTCATTCAACAAATATTTATTCAGCATCTACTAGGTTCCAGCCCCTGTTCAAGGTACTAATGATACAGCAGTAAACAAAACAGAGATTCCCTGCTGTGTTTTAAAATGAAGAGTCCTCATTAACCAATGAGACAGACAATAAATAAGACAGATAAGTAAACTACGGCATATGTAGGGTGGTGATAAGCCCTAAGGAGAAAGGCAAAGCATGGGAGAGCGAGATAGGGAGATAGGTGGGAGGTGTTGGGGGGGGAGGGAGGGAGGGAGAGAGAGAGAGAGAGAAATAATTTGGGTGATTACTCAGCAAATATTCTTTCCCTTCCTTCTTCCAATGCAGGCAGAGTATAGTTCTCTGACTCATTAATGTTCAGCTTGGTCATGTGATTTCCTTTGACCAATTTGCTTATATTGTTTGGCTTGGCTCTTATGTTCTATATGCCATGAGAAGAACATGCCCTGGATACCTGCTGCCCCTTCATTCTGGGCCTCAACACAAACCCACAGCCTAAAGCAGAGCTAAGCCCAAGCTAAGCCCATCCTAGATCAGTCAAGCCTCGGATGAGCCCATGAGTATGGAAATAAATGCTCGTTGTTAGCCACTGAGTTTAGGATTGGTTTGCTATGCAGCCTAATTCTGACACTAGCTGACTAACACAGAGTAGTTACACTTTTATTTTATTTTTAACTTTTATTTTTTATTTATTTAAAACAACTTTTAGAGACAGGGTCTTGCTCTGTTGCCCAGGCTTGAGTACAGTGGCACAATCATAGCTCACTGCAGCTTCAAACTCCTAGGCTCAAGCAATCCTCCTGCCTCAGCCTCCTGAGTAGCTGGGACTACAGGCATGTGCCACCACACTTGGCTTTATTTTTTTATTTTATTTATTTATTTATTTATTAATTAAGAGACAGAGTCTCACTTGGTTGCCCTGGCTAGAGTGCCGTGGCGTCAGCCTAGCTGACAGCAACCTCAAACTCCTGGGCTCAAGGGATCCTCTTGCCTCAGCCTCCCAGGTAGCTGGGACTACAGGCATGCACCACGATGCCCAGCTAATTTTTTCTATATATTTTTAGTTGGCCAATTAATTTCTTTCTATTTATAGTAGAGACGGTGTCTCGCTCTTGCTCAGGCTGGTTTCGAACTCCTGACCTTGAGTGATCCGCCCGCCTCAGCCTCCCAGAGTGCTAGGATTACAGGTGTGAGCCACCGCGACTGGCCTATTTTTTTATTTTTAATTGATACATAATTATACATATTTATTGGGTACATATGATATTTCAGTACATGTATACAATGTGTAATGATCAAATTAGAGTAATTGGCATATCCTTCACCTCAAGCATTTATCATTTAATTGTGTTGGGAACATTAAAAATCCTCTCTTCTAGGTATTTTGAAATACACAATAAATTATTGTTAACTATCATCACCCTACTGTGCTATAGAAAATTAGAATTTATTCCTACTTTCTAACTGCAATTTTGTACCATTAACCAACTTCTCTCTATCCTCCCTCCCTCTACCCTTCCCATGTTCTAGTAATCACTATTCTACTCTCTATTTCTATGGGATCAACTCTTTAAACTCCCACATATGAGTGAGAACATGTGTTATTTGTCTTCTGTGCCTGGCTTATTTCACTTAACATAATATCCTCCAGGCTCACCCATGTTGCCACAAATAACAGAATTTCATTCTTTTTATGCCTGAATAATATTCCATTGTATATATATACCACATTTTCTTTATTCATTTATCTGTTGATGGACACTTAGGTTGATTTCAAATCTTGGCTGTTATGAATAGTGCTGTAATAAACATAGGGGTGCAGATATCTCTTTGACATACTGATTTCCTTTCTTTTGATATAGACCCAGTGGTGAGACTGTTAGATCATATGGTAGTTCTATTTTTAGTTGTTTGAGGAAACTCCATACTGTTTTCCATAATGGTTGTACTAATTTATATTCCCACCAACAGTATATAAGGGTTCCCCTTTCTTCACATCCTCACTGGTATCTGTTGTTTTTCTGTCTTTTTTATAATAGCCATTCTAACTAGGGTGAGAAGATATTTCATTGTGATTTTGATTTGCATTTCCCTGATGGTTAGTGATGTTGAGCATTTTTAATATAATTGTTGGCCATTTGTATGTCTTCTTTTGAGAAATGTCTATTCAGATCATTTGTCCATTTTTAAATCAAATTATTTGGATTTTTGCTGTTGTTCGAGTACCTTATATATTCTAGGGATTAATTCCTTATCAAGTAGATAGTTTGCAAATATTTTCTTTCATTCTCTAGGTTGTTTCTTCACTCTGTTGATTATTTTTTGTTGTTGTTGCACATAAGCTTTTTAGTTGGATATAATCTCATTTGTCTATTTTCCCTTTTGTTGCCTGTGCTTTTAAGGTCTTATCTAAAAAATATGTGCCCAGACCAATGTCCTGAAACATTTCCCCTATGTTTCATAGGTTTGGGTCTTACATTTAAGTCATTCATCTATTTTGAATTAATTTTTATATATGGTGAGAGAGAGAAATCTAGTTTCATTCTTCTGCATATGGATATCAAGTTTTCCTGGCACCATTTATTGAAGAAGCTGTCCTTTCTCCAATGTATGGTCTTAGCACCTTTGTCAAAAATCAGTTGACTATAAATGTATGAACTTATTTCTGGGTTCTCTATTCTGTTCCATTAGCCTATATGTCTCTTTTTATGCCAGTACCATGCTGTTTTGGCTACTATTACATTGTAGTATATTTTGCAGTCAGGTAGTGTGATGCCATCAGCTGTGTTCTTTTTACTCAGGATTGCTATGGCTATTTAGGGTCTTTCATGGTTTCATATGGATTTTAGGATTGTTTTTTCTATTTCTATGAAAAATGTTATTGGAATTTTGATAGGGATTGCATTGAATCTGTAGATCAGTTTGGATAGTAAAGACATTTTTAATAATATTAATTCTTCTAATCCATGAACATGGAATATCTTCTCATTTTGTGTATGTGTGTCCTGCTTAATTCTTTCACCAGTGTTTTATAGTTTTCTTTTTTTTAATTTCATCATATAATGGGGATACAAATATTGTTAGGGTTACATACATTGCCCCTACCACCCCTCCCCTCCACATGCCAGAGCTTCAAGCGAGTCCAATCCCCAGGTGGCGCGCACGGCACACATTATGTAACTCTACATTTCCTCCCCCCTCCCGCCTGCCCTCCATCCAACAGCACCAGTGTTTTATAGTTTTCATTGTACAGATCTTTCACCTCTCTGATTAAGTTTAGTCCTAGGTATTTTTGTAGCTATTTTCAATAGGACCCTTTCCTGATTTCATTTAAGATTGTTCACTATTGGTATATAGAAATGCTACTGATTTTGCATGTTGATTTTTTTATCCTGCAATTTTACCAAATTCATTTATCAGTTCTAACAGGTTTGTAATGGAGTCTTTAGGTTTTTCTAAATATAAGATCATGTTGTCTGCAAACAATGATACTTTTTCTTCCTTTCCAATTTGAATGCCCTTTACTTCTTTCTCTTGCCTAATTGCTCTGACCAGGACTTCCAGTACTGTGTTGAATAAAAGTGGTAAGAGTGGACATCCTTAACTACTATTAAAACCCTAGTGAGAGATGCTGGTGCCTTGGACTGGTGGTGGGGATGCTGACTTAGTGTCTTAGACCACCTCCATGGAATAGCCCAAACTCCTCATTACAACACCCCAGTAGCCGAGGAAGCTGAGGCCCTCAGGGTTGGGTTCAGTGGTGGTCATCAGTAACAGAGCCAAGATGAAATCTCCCACTCCCACTCCCACATCTCCAATCTGTTGCTTAGCACAGAGAGCGTCACCACTCCATCCCTTTATTGTCTGAGGGTCTTAGTGTTTCAGAAAAGAAGGATCTTTTCAGAGCAGCTCAGGCAGACACAAATATAGCCTGACAGCACAGCCAGTCTCTTGTGTGCATGGATCCTTCCTGCTTTGTCTCAGTTGGCAACACGCCTTTTATTCCAAGCCTCCAATGAAGAGCTTGCCTGAATCCTGGGGGCCCTGAATGCTCTTAATGTTTCACGGTGGTACCTAAAGTACTAAAATTCCTACACTATAAATGTCTTGATTTTGAGTTATTGTAGGCTCCACTTGAACAGAATTTGCCTGGCTCAGGCATTCAATAACCTTCCACCTCCCCATGGTAGCATATTGTCCTTTACCAATTGCTTCTCTACTTGGCCTTGGACCTCTGTGGAGTAATCAAAAGGCAGACTTAGCCTAGCATTTTCCAAACTCTGAGGGGGTCATTACTCAGAGTTTGGAAAATGCTAGGTTAAGTTTCATCTGATTATATAGGAAGATAGTTAAGGGTTATGCATGTGTAGGTATGTGTGTATAAGTGTGCTAGGAGAGGATACTGCTTGGAATATTTATTTGAATATTATCAAATAATATTTGATTGTTATCATCTGAATGTTATTAGTTATTTAAGCTCATCTTCCTAGACTTTATTTTTTTCCTCTTGGCTCAAGTTCAAGCACTCAATATGTTTTGGAAGAGAAGATAATTTTTTTCAAAGTCAAAAAATGGCATAAACTGAATGCATCTATCTGCAAAAACATTAGAAAAGATTAGCAAATTGAACCCAAGAGGCCTCAGTCCTCTCTTATTTTGTCAAGTGATCCCTAAGAAAAAAGGGGAAAATTTGTGAAAAGTTATCAGAGCTGCTAAATACTTTTTCCTGTTAGCAAATTGTCAGGTTTGGAAAAATACTCTGTCCTGACCTTCTGCAGCCATATATGTGAGTCCATTTGGCTGGATTCAGTGTCGACCTCAGAGCCTTTGACTGTAGGTTACCATGACAACAAGCTCCACCCCAATGAAGGGAGAGGGAGGTTTTCATGATGTATGATAAGTGGATAAAATGTTGAAGCGGGGTCACCACTCTGTTTGGATTCTCTTCAAGAATGGCATTTGAGGATGAACCAAAAGTATAAAGCCAAATGAAAAAGAAGAGGGTAACTGTGTGGTTCCCATCAGCTGATGGCAGTCTACATACATCTAATCCTAACTCCTAGCTGTCACCGCCTGACTTCCCAGGCAAGGTTGTGGATTTCCTGCCTTTATACTTTCCTACATTCCCTCCAGTTGTATTTCTCTAGCTGTGTGGCTTTCAATTCACTGTTATCATTATAACTGACCCTGAGATTTTCATATATTCTCTCATACTAATCACTTTGCAAAACAAGTCTCAGTGTGAGACAAGTTCAATGATTTGTTCAAGGTCACATATCTTGTAGCAGAAGCAGGTCTCTGGGACAATGGATACAGTTCTTTCCCTGCCAACTCTGCCCTTCCCCCATCAGAAAAACATTACAGATTGCTAATTGGATGTTGCAGCTCAATTCTAGAAATGGTTAACAAGTAGAAATGCCACAAAAATGCGTAGGTGAGGACAATCTGCAAGTAAGGCAAGTGAGGAAGATAATTGCTGAAAGCTAGGAGAGAGATCAAACTGTCAACAAAAGGAAAAAATAACTAACTGCTTGATTATCTGGACAGGCAGTCAATGAAAGGAGGAAATTGAGTGGTGCCAACCTCAACTGCTATTAGATCATGAATCTAAGATAGTAGGGCAGACTCAAATGCTGAGATAAATATAGAGTTTTGTACCTCCTTCACCAGAGTTTATAACTCTCAGGATCAGATGCACCCTGAGAGGTCCAACTACTTCCCAGGGTGGAATTCACCTCTGGAAGCTCTAATAACAAGACAGTGTCCAACCTGTATTCCCAAACATCCTTAGGATCAGTGTATCCGTTAGGATGTTTGAAGATAGACATAATGGAAACCCCAACTCAAAGTGAAATCCAGAGGTAGAGGAGCCTTCAGACCCAAGATGATCACCAGCTTAATGGACAGGTTCTTTCCCTCTCTCTGCTCTGCGATCCTCAGTGCTGGTTTCATCCTAAGGCTGGTTTCCCTCATAGCCACAAGATGGCTGCCGGTGAAAGTCAGGGCTAATGAGTTCTGATGCATGTCCAGCAGGATACAAGGAAAGCCTCTCCCCGAATCATGACATACAAGATCTGCCTTTAAGTATGATTGGGCCAGCTTAGGGTAGGTACCAACCTCTGGATCAGTAACAGCCACTAAGAGAATGCTACATGCTGAATGGCTTGAACTAATTGATTTCCATCCTAGAGCTGGGAATGGAGTTCTCTCTCCAATAATCACATGAGGACAATACTTCAACAAAACTGGGGTTCTGTAGTCAGAGAAGAAGGGGGGAAGGGATGCAAAGTGGTCAATTAACAGCCTCCCCCAAAGATGGAGAATCCTTTAAGGAAAGCCAATGCACTTTGGGGAAGTGCTAATTATTAGAAAGTTCTTTATATTGAGCCCAAATCTCACTCCTAGATCTACTCTCTGGATCTCTATGATACAAATCTAAACCTTCTTCCTTGTGACATACTTTGAAAATTTTAAAGACAGTATTGTATGTCCTTACTCCACCCCAAAGTTTTCTCTTCTTTAGGCTGAACCCCTTGCTTTTACCCTCCCCAATGTATCATTTCCCACCTCCTCATCACTTTTGTCTTTCATTTTATGTTTAACAAAGTTCCTCCTACAGGGTAATGTCCAGAACAGAACAGCAAAACTGCACCCTCCTTTGTTCTTCCTACAACCCCTCTATTAATATAGCCAATGACTATATATTTAATTAAAGTAATGAAAGCTGTCATAACAGATGAACCTCAACATATCAACACCTTTACACAGAAAAAAAATTTATTTCTCACTCACGTAAAGTCCTGATTGGCAAGCAACTCTCCTCCAAGCAGTGATTCAGCAACCCAGGCCTCTTCTATCTTGTTGCTCTGCTATATTCAACTCTTAGCTTTCAAAGTCACCCTTTTTACTTGTGTTAAGTTAGAAGGGGGAAGAAGTTAAAGGATCATCTGTGAGCAATATTAATGGATGAGATCTGCAAATAGAACAACTTACTTCTGCTCACATTCTGTTGACCAGAACTCAGTCACATGGCCACACTTAACTGCAAGGGAGGCTGGGAAATGTAGTCCAACTATTTTTGCCACGTATATTTAGCCATTGGGCACCTGCATTCTGTTACTGATTTTTCTTGAGCTTTCCCAAATTCTATTAGATTTTTCCTTAATAGGCTGCTGCTAAGCTGGCTTCCCCATCCTATAACTACAGAATTCATCTTTTGAACCTTGGACCACGGCTACTCATCTATCCCCCTCATTGCCCATTTGGGCTTCTCATTGTGCCTGCTGCTTCTACCACTTTCCACCCTTTAGGAAGGTCCCTTTGGATGTTGTATAACTAAGACTTATCTGGAGAAGAACAAAGTTTAACTGAGTGCAATCAAGTTTGCATAAAGTCAGGCAATGGTGTTGACCTGTTTCGAGGACACCAAAGGCCCAAGGAAGTTATTAATTAATACCTCCAGTAAAAATTACACGTTAACATTGTCACTTTCTATATATTTTTTGACACTGTGTTTTTTCTGAATTTGCAAGTAGATTTCCAGATTCTCAGTTGGTTCATTCTTTTGCATCTTAAGTGCCACGTGAAAAAAAGAGGAAAAATTGTATGGCTGGCTCTGCTCTGCAATGCTGGGAATTTTGAAAATGAACTTAAGGTCTATGTTGCTTTTATTGCGTTTTGGGGCTTTGTGGGCCAGAGCATTTGCTCTGTGTATCTATTTCCAACCCATAATGCAAGACATGTAATTAGTGGTGCCTCCGCCTCTCTCTGGCAAGCTCAATCAGGCAAAGCCCATCCAAATGTACTCCACAGACTCCTCTTCCATGGCAAACCAGGGCAGATGTTTCTTACTCCAAAGCACCATTTTCAACCATTTCTTCTGCCAAAGGACCATCATTTTGATGTCACTAAATGGTATTTTCCCTGGAGCAGCTCTCATTAACACATTGACTGCCACACTATAAAAAAATTTTTTTCCCCTGGAGCCATGTTGTTTTATCAAAACAAAATGATCCTTTCTAATTTGTTATTTTTCATTGTTTTCTGTGTGTGTTATATGCAATGCCATCCACGTTTTTAGAATTAAATTGTCAATATTAATTGTAACAATAAAAACATGAACAAGTAAGATTTCCACAAACCAACTGCAGGGTTTTGCTTCACGAGGCCCGGACTCAGAGCTAGCCTGAGTTAAATACAACTCACATGGCAGTAAATGTGTTAGTTAATAGAGCTATTAAATACTGGACATAGAGTTATATGTGGCTAGAATTCTGTTACAATATAGATTACCATATAGATTGACTTATACTCTGGCTTTTTGGAAAGCGTCTTTCAAGATATTTTTGACCTACCTATATATGGTCTCCAAAAAGCCAGAGTGTAACTCAACCTCATGGTCTCACAATTTTTTTAGAGCTAGAAGAAACCCATAGACTCATTCACACATTCAAGGATTTATTATACTAAGCATCTACTATGTGACTGGCACTACAATGGATGACAAAGATAGAGATGAATCCCTGGCTAGAGAAGCTTCTAGGCCAGTAGAAGCTTGGAGATATAAGTTAGCAATTATATAAATAGATTTATATAAAATGCAGCAGAAAGCTATTAGACCTAGATGAGGTCTTACAAATCATCAAATACAGTCTTTCTCAATCGTTTAGAACCACGACCTGCCTTTATGTAAAAATTAAAGTCTCTAGGCCACCTCTCAGGAAACTACTCTGAGAAGATGTGACCCTTTTAGGAACTGTGGTTGCCTTCTGTGGATCTTGGCCAGCTCAGATTTGTTCATAGTTTACATTTTTGTAGTTTTATTTTTAAAAATCTCAATGCTTTCTAAATATTGAAATGCCATTTTTATTTTTTTTTTATTTTTTTTTTTTTT
>VBSM01003185.1:7542826-7557710 GCA_008086735.1 Cheirogaleus medius
AAAAAAAAAAAAAGAATCCAGTCTCACAAGATCTCCAGGTGATTTGTATATACCCTAAAGCCTGTATATACCCTAAAGTTGTAGCAGTCATTGCTGATGCCCCCCCCAACATCATAGTTCATCTGCCCACCTGAGTTTTTCAGCAAGCATGGTAGACAGTTTCTAACATGCCAATAGCTTCCTATCTGAAATGTCTGCATCTTAACTCCTTGCGTGTATGGTAGAGTTAATACCCCCAGGGTGAACCCTCAACCAATCAGGGGTGGAAGCCAGTGGATAAATGCCTATCCTTCCCATCCTTTAGCCAGGGAGTTGATGACTCCTCAGCTGGCATGATTTTTCCAATGATACAACCACCTTACTAAAAGGAATACCAAATAATCCTGAAGGATTTTGTCCCAAGTTGACTACAGGATCACACTAACCCTTTTGAAGTTCTACTTTGTTTGGGTAATTGTTTGGGTTTTCCCTGGCTTCTTTGCCATTCCTTCACCATCTCTCATGACTTAGGATTGCCCCAGGCATGGGAAAATAGCACCCAGTAATTTCTTGTAAACAAACTCCACCTGTTTCTCTCATACAGGTTCCCCATGTTGCTTTGGGAATTCATCCAACAGTCTCTACCTTTCAAAGCCTTGAATCAGACACCGATCTGACTGAGGCTGGAATTTCAGGGCACCACTTTCTTTATTTGGGTTGATTTTTAATCATAGTCTTGCCCTTCTCATGTCACACTAGCCATAGTCTCTTAGGGTCTCTAATTTACCTATCTTACTCTAAGAGACAGGCCTTCCATGCATGATGAATGTTAATATTCTGCCACCTAGTGGAGAAACTGGGACTGCAGAGATGGAGCTTGAAGGCTGAAAAGAGATCAACAAAGTGGCAACAGCCATGTTCTTACTCGAATGCTTATTATGTACAGACCACTCTATACATAGCTCTTTTAATCCTCATGACAACCTTGAAGGCGTGGTTAAAATTTCATAGGCTTAAGAAAATTGAACAATTTGGCAATATTGACACAGGGATGGGACAAAAACCAATAAATGAGTGGGTTATAGCTCTGGGCAACTGAGGCTCAATTCTGCTGGGGAACATGACTTGGAATCATCCCACTGGAGGATGGAGAGGATGCAGCATTTATCCACTGATTCCCACTCCTCATTGGTTGAGAGTTCCCCCAAGGGTGTTAACTCACCCAGTGATTCCAAGTTGTACCTATCCATGGCTGAGTAGGCTCCAGTGGTGTCAAAGAATGCCCTCAGGAGAGAAACAGGCTCTTGAGGTAGGAAGCTGCCAGCATGCTGGAAACTTAGAAAGTGGTGGAATAAAACTCTGATCAAGGTCTGTCTGACTCCAAAATCCATCTCCTAACTCATCCATCATACTGTCTCAATAGCTCAGTCATGTATAATATATATTAATATTATATTGCTTGTTAAGTTCTTACCTGGAAAGTTCTTCCATGTAGTCAGAACTCTAGGCAATGGTCAGTCAGACCTTGAGTTCTCATATCAATTCATTGCTCCAACTGTAATTTGAAATCAGGATAGATAGAAATACTAAATCTACCAGCTGCATGTGACACAGCAGCCCCACAGTTCTTGGCTTCATCCAAGTTATCCAGTCTTTGTACTATTGTCTCATTCAATATCACCAAGATACAAATTGTTACTAGTGAAAGAGTGTGGGTTTTTGCCAGACAGACCCAGATTTTGATCTGAGCCCTGCCATTTACTAGCTGAACAAGCTTGAGAAGGTCACTTGACCCGCCTGACTCTGCTACTTTATTGATCCACTGAAGCCAATAATACCTACTACCCTTAGGGTTATTGTGGGAACTGGATAAAACTGTGCATAAAGCAGACCATGAGAGCAGGCTCCAGGTGCAACTAGTTTATTTAGGAGGTACAGAACACACTGGGAGGGAAGTGAAAGAAGAAGAGGAGGGAAGGGAGGCCAGCCAATAAAGGGGGCATTGTTGAGCTAGCTGGCTGCTACAATGTGCAACTGATTTTATCCTGCAGGAAAATTCTGGGAAACAGCATCAAACCCCCAGCTTAGAATCATCTCAAACAGGAGTTGAGAGAACTGAGGTATTTATATCCCAATTCCTAAGAGTCACTGGTTGAGGGCTATTCCAGGAGGCTGTTAAGTCTCCCACCTCACACAATTTTGCAGGTGCAAAGGGGCAGGAATGAGCCCTCAGGCACATAGACACCCCACCCAACACCGGCAGTTGGAAGTGGGCGAGGGCATCCTGAAAGGATCACGGGCTATGAGCAGGACATCACAGCATCTGTTCCAAGTAGCCAGCCCATGCCAGGCACAGAGAAGCAGCTCAATATGTTGGCTCTACTCTCTTGCCCCACCCCCATCCCACTCCCCTTCAGTCTCTCTTCTGCCATTTTGCTGAGTACAACATGTGGGGCACTTGCCCTTCTCCTCCTCTGTAATTGTGATCTTACTTATTCCTTACGCCTCATTTCTTACTCTCTTTTCTGCACCCCATTCACTCCCCATACCAACCTATATTACCGCCCCTTGCCCACACTGTCTTTTGCTCAACTCCCTCACCTTTGAGCTGTTATTCTTTGTTTCCGCCTTTATGTTGACTATCAACTTCTTTCTCAATTGTTTAGGAGTTAGCCTTCATGACATTTCAGAAGTCACTTCTCCCATTACTGTGTTAGCAAAAGCTTTTCCTTCTCTCTTGCTTGATAAAAGGTCAGGTTCCCCATTTGAAATGAGTATCCAGTTAAAGAGCACTGTGACAGACATTGTGGATTGCCATTCTATCCCCTTCTTTTCTCCAAGAACACACTGATTCTTGTTTACCTTTCCAGGAGAAGCCATGTCCTTCAGGGGAGGCCAAGCCTTCCCTCAGAACCAGGGAGGAAATTCTTTTTGGTCAAAACCAATCAGAATGCTAGCTTTTCCCTTGCAAGAGACTAGTTTAGATATTGTCACCTTAGGCAATTCTGGCCAATGAAGATAGGGAATGTCCAATGGAGGTCTCTAGGAAAGTTTCCCTTGCTTATGAAAAAGGTTCTTTTTTTCTTCTCCCTCTGGACATTGTTACCTTCATGTAACACCCAGAATCACCACAATCCTCTTGAAACCATAAGGGAATCCAAGAAGATGAGAGAAGTAGAACTAGAGCCACTATCTCATTGAGCCACATACTCTATCCTAGAGCCTGCCTGTCTAATTGCTTAAGCCCATTTCAGTTGGGTCATCTATTACTTGTAATCAAAAGCAACCTTTAAATCAGTAGTCCCCAACCTTTTTGGCACCAGGGACTAGTTTCATGGAAGACAACTTTTCCACAGACCAGGGGTGATGGTAGTTTCTGGATGATTCAAGTGTGTTACATTTATTGTGCAGTCAAGCCTCTCTGCTAATGATAATCTGTATTTGCAGCCGCTCCCCAGCACTAGCATCACCACCTCAGCTCCACCTCAGATCATCAGGCATTAGATTCTCATAAGGAGCACACAGCCTAGATCCCTCGCATGCACAGTTTACAGTACGGTTGGTGCTCCTATGAGAATTTAATACCACTGCTGATCTGACAGGAGGGAAAGCTTATGTGGTGATGCGAGCAATGAGGAGCAGCTATAAATACAGATGAAGCTTCTCACTCACATGCCCACCCGCCCGCCACTCACCTCCTGCTGCGTGGCCCAGTTCCTAACAGGCCACAGACTGGTACTGTCCCTGGCCCCAGGGTTGGGTACCACAGCCTTCAATGATATGATAAAGTCTTTAGACTTTGGAACTTAGTTTTTGAAAAAATACTTACAAAGGAATGATTTTAGTCCATAGCAAATCTGCTAACAATTTTTTTCTTTTTTCTTTTCTTTTTTTTTTTTGAGACAGGGTCTCACTCTGTTGCCTGGACTAGAGTGCAGTGGCGTCAGCCTAGCTCACAGCAACCTCAAACTCCTGGGCTCAAGTGATCCTCCTGCCTCGGCCTCCCAAGATGCTGGGATTACAGGTGTGAGCCACTGTGCCAAGCCTCAAAAATATTCTTAATGGCTCATATATTTTCACTGGCCTTGGCCATATTCTCTAGTATTAGTATCCTGATATATGCAACGTCTGTAAGAATCAGCCTCAACAAACACAAGAGCACATCTAAATGAGTCTATCTGGACTTTACTAATGCAATTCCTGAAAAATTGGGTGGAAACTAAATTTTCCCTACATTGAAGAGCAAACTAAAGTAATGTTTTTGGAAGAGTTCTGGATAAACTTGAGACAGTAGTAATAATAATTTATGAATCACTTGAAACAAGATTTCCTTTAAATAAGCAAGCCTATGGCAAATCCTTTTGGGTTCAAAGTTATTCTTATATAAAAGTATATATTCCCCCTCTAATGAAAAAAATTCCTTAAATTGGAGTTTGGCTTCAGGGAATCTCTGAATCCCATGAAATTACATGCAACATTCTATGTCTATGTATAAATGTGAATTACTCTGAGAAGCAGGTACTAAGATTTCATCAGATTCCGAAAGGAGTTTGTGGATACTCTCCCATCTCCAAAGGAAAGGAATTGAGAGCTACTGCTCTTATAGTTGTTTTCAGAGTTACATAGTTGTTTTCAGAGTCTGGATTTTCTTAAAGATGTATATACTTATATTTGAAGGCAGTCTGACAGAAGGCCAACATACTATTTTGAGGAACCAATGTTCATAGCCAATTTGTGAATTCTGAGACATCACACCAAAAATCCTTATTTCATGAGGGCTTTAGGCCCTATGGGAAAAAATATGTGAAGGGGACTTTGGAATTCTCTCCTGAGAATGTCCTTCATTCTCAGGAGGTATGGTAGATTGTTACAGTAATGGCCCTCAATTTTTTCACACATTTCTGTATCCAGCCCTTGGGTAGTCCCCTCCCATACTAACCCTGAGCTTGGTCATGTGACTTGCTTTGCCCAAAGGAACAATAGCAATTGTGACAGAAGCAGAAACTTGAAAAATATATTAAATATATTGGAGCTTTCTTTCAATTATTGCTCCTGAAGGTCCTGCTACCACCTCCATATGCAGAAGCCTGGGCTAGCCTGATAGATGATGAGAAATATATGATGCAGTTGCCCCCATCATCCCAACATACAGCCGGTCAATCCACAGAAGCACAGCCATGTATCTGATTGACAGCTGACTACAGACATGTGAGTGAGTCCAGCTGAGACAACAGTAGAACCACCCAGCTGAGCCCAGCCCAAATTGCCCACTCTGTAAGCCAAGTTAATAGCTTGTAGTTTTAAGCCACTAAGTTTTGGGGTGGCTTATTACACAGCAAAAGCTAACTGATATGGGAAGGAAGAGAATGACTGTTCTTCCCGAGCACCAGTATCAGTTGTAGCCATGCACAGTGGGGACAGTGAGAAGCTGTAATATTAATATTATAGCTGTAATAGCTGCGGACCATAGGGAGGCTCAGTAGCAGCTCTTGAGATGTTAGTTGACAAGCCAGGCTGAGCAGATGGGTGGCCAGTGAGCAGAAGGGAAACAGAGTCTACACTGGGTCCTCACTGCCCCTGGCCTAGCTGGAGTTACCTGGGCCCATAATGAAAAGACCTACTGGGCCCTCTCTTCAACCACTCTATCACCTACCAAAGGAAGGCCTGGGAGATGGAAGCTAAACAAAGTTCCTTAAGGGTTATTCAGGCCCTTGTTTTTTCCCATGCATGGCATAATTTGGCAAAATAGAGTTATAAGAGATTAAGTAGGAGAAGAGAACATCAGGAATTGAATGTCAGAGAAGGGGGAAAAGGGAATCAAAGATTGAAAGAAAAAAATATGAGAGAAAAAGATGTCAAATATCACCCAGACTTGATCATAAAGAACAAGAAGGAAAATATAACATTATTCATTTTCAGATGTTTTCATGCCCTTTAACTCATTTAACCTTCCTAACTATCCTGGAAAAAGTGAGGTCCAACTTCAGTTGAGCCATGTGTGGTAGGGACAGCAGACAGCTATCATATTTAAGTTGCTTTAAGAGTACTCATCCCACTAAGTAAAGAAGCCTTGAGGTGGATAATAATAATAGGCAACATTTTTGAGGTTCTCACTCTGTGCCACACACTATTCTAAGTGCTTTATGTGATTAATTCATTTGATACTCAGAACAGCCAGGCACAATTATTATCATCCCCATTTTACAGATGAGAAAATAAAGACACAGAGAGGCTAAGCAACTTGCCCAAGATTACATAGCTAGTAAGTGGTGAAGCAAGAACATGAACCCAGGTAGCCTGGCTTCAGAGCCTGCACTTTTAGCAACTACACTATAATGCCTACCAAAATGTTACCAGATCCCAACCTCGCTGCTACTGCTGCCTCTCTAAGGGCTCCCAGGTGGCCTAGAGATGAGCTCATGCAACCAGGACAGGCCTCAAATGAGGACTGATCACAGTTTAAAGATCTGTAAAGGCAGGAAAACCCACAAGGGGATCCAATGGAACCTCCTGAGGTTTATGCAGAAGCAGTAAGTCCAGTGACAAGACCTGGCTGCCTTATGCTCTTTCCAGAGCCAAGCACACCTCTGGGATATAAGTGCATGGAGTATGGGGTCTGAAGAACAGCCTAGTGCACTGAGCTCTACAGGAAAAAACCAGGCCTGGCTTCTAATTTTGCTGACTGGGCCTTCAGAAACTGGGAAGAGACTTTGCTAGGAGCTGTTTAAAGAAAGAATAAGGGGTTGTATGGGGGAAATGAAGGCATAGAGACCAGACTGGATAGACAGGTTGAGGTGAACCATAAAGAGGAGGTGCTCCTCCGGGGTGTTTTTGTATTACTGACTGCATAGCTCATAAATTTATTTGAAGTCCATTGGGAGCCACAGGTGTATCCCAGGTGTACCCGACATGAGTCTGGAATTTGATTCCCTAGAAGTTTCTCATTGTTTAGACCTTAGGTAAAAAATCTCAGAAGGAGAAAGGGTGGCAGATTTTAGGAAGTCAAATTTAATTCAGAAATATGTTCAGCTTTTGAAGTTCCTCTAAAAAAAAAAAATCTCCTTTGTCTCCCAATTTCCACTAGCCTTACTCTTTTCTGATTTTCTTCTTAGTCATTAACACATTTAAGGCATTTCAAGGCAAGACACATCAGTAATAAGTTTAGCGTGCGGATTTATTTTTTTTAAAAAAAGAAGAAAAAGATAGAAAAGGAAAAGGAAAGAAAAAAGAAAAGGCTTTGATGTTGGTGGCATGGCATATATTTGTGTCATGAATCCAATTGGAATAAGGAGACCATGGTTTTGTCAATTTGGGGAGTCTTTTTTGGCGGGAAATCTCTGGATCTCTTTGTCCTTCAAGGGCTTTCAGCATCAAATCATCTGCCCCATTCCACATATAACAGAAGAAAAGGAATATGAAGTCCTTGATTTCCCTCTTCTGTGGTTTGAAGTGTTTCTAGGAAGAGTGTTAACACTCTTGAGAACCCTGAGGTGTGCATTTAAATTTATGAGATGGAAGTTAAAGGTAAGGAAAGAACACAAGGTTTCCAAAGGGAGAATTCCAGAAGAAGTAACCATGGAAACCGTTCTAAGGTCTTCAGAGTAGAGTCACATTGAGCCGAGAGACAGCAAGCCCCATTAGTGGGAAACGAAACCCTAGAGCAGAGAAGCTGAGCAAAAGAGTGAAATGAATCGAAAATGAATGAAGCACTTTTTAATAACCAGGTGAATAAGACCAGCAAGCACTGAAAAGCAAGGCAGCAGAAACCATCACCTTCTGTAAATGAAAGATGCAAACATAGGCATCTTTTAGTAGCCCTTCTTCTTGTGAACTGTATTCCAATTCTATGCATAACCCTAGGCTCTTCAAGCATACCAGCGCCTGATTTCAAAACTTGATTGATTGTCATACATATATTCATCCGTTCACTCTTTCATTCAACAGATGTTATGAGGTATCTGATGCCACATTCATTCATTCATTCAATATTTATTGAGTCTCTACTATGTGCCAGATACTCTATGAGGTGCTAGAGATATTGCAGTAAAAAGACAGAGCTATTAGCTATCTTTACAGAGCTTACACTGTGCTCAGCAACATGGAGGATTCAGAGAAGCAAAAAACTGAGTTCCCTAACCTCAAGGAACTCGCAGTTTCCTTAGGAGGATAAAATATAGGCACAGTAAGAATTAAATACTTATACAAGAGCTATGTCAGAATTCCAGGCAAGAATATAAGCAATGTCACAAGGCAATATATTTTCATGTTGCCATTTTATCACTGTCCAAGCTCATTTCCGACCTTGTCTCTGGCTATTTAATACATTGCAAAGTTCCTTTGTGAGGGGAATCCTTAATGAGGTGACTATCTTGAAATAAATTCACCCAACACCTATCTACATTTCACTCATTCTTTAGCCTATATCTCCAAGGACAAATTTGGTTTTAGGTGAATTTTAAAATTCACTTGATGGAGTGGTGGGGTAAGAAGAAATCTATTTTGAGTCTAGCTACTTTGAGGGCACCGTAAATGGCTGGTCCACTTTGAAACATGTCCCTGAGCCAGCTCTCAGCCTCTAGAAACTACCAAAGCCATCTTCACTCTCACCTTTGGAGTTGGGCCAGTACTAAACACCTCTGCTGAACTCAGAACAAAACCTTAGCTTTCTGCCTTCTAGAAGACCAAAACAAGGTGTGGTGAGTGTGAAAAGAGAAAAATTGGAATGTGAGCATCAACCCTGACCATGGACCTCACATTGATGACCATGTGAAAATGGGACAGAGCCGGGCCCAAATGGAAAGCAGCATGCCTCTTTCCTCTCACCTGGCACCTGGTGTGACCCCCCTCCCCTTTTTGAATGGCACAAGATGCCTAATTCATTGCATGGAAAGACTGCTGTATTTACTCCAAGGAAGTGACTGCTGGATTGTAGAAATGAGACTTTTTTGAATCTTTGGCTATATAATTCTCAAGATAAGCTGATGGAAGAAGCTGTGGGCAGGTGAGGGGAGGATTATTATTGGGCGGGCTGGGTTTCCTTTCTATTTTGTCTCTAGCTTACTTATCACTGGCAAAGAAACGGAACTTGGTGACCAAAACAAAACCATTCCACGATCCTGGGCTATTGTGGACACAAGGATGGCTCACAGTAAAGAAAGTGGGGGTGAATAGCGAGCTGCAAAAGCCCATGGCAAGGCCTATTGTTGGAATACTCCCAGGCAAGACTGTGATGGTCTTGATGAAGAAACAATGCATACTGATTCATTGCAATTTTCTTAAATTTCTCATTGAATCAAAATCATTTTCACTTCATTGAGTTTTTGTGGGTTTTTAAATTTTTTTTAATTTCAGCATATTACGGGTGTACAAATGTTACATGTATTGTCCTTGCCCCACCCAAGTCAGAGCTTCAAGTGTGTCCATCCCCTGGACGGTGCGCATCGCACCCATTACATGTGAATATACCCATCTCTCCCCCCGCTCCCATCTGCCCGACACCCGATGAATGTTATTACTAGTTTTTATGGTAATTGGGTGATGAGCTACTCATTTGTCAGAATTTTCTAATTAGTAAGGAAAGAAAATGAGTCTTTAACGTTGCTTTTCTTTTTTGCCTTCCTGTAAGGCAGAGGTCATAAATTGCAGTTGGCTACCTTTACTGTAGGCTTTTGGTTTTGCTTTTTATTTTACTTGGTAGGAGGAAGGCAGGAAATGAGTCTCCAGTTTTGACCCAGGATCACGGCTTTATACTCGGCCTAATTTTAACACTCCAAAACTTAGTAACTTAAAACAACAATTACTTATTAGCTTATGATTCTGTGGGTCAGTAATATGGTCTAGGATCAGCTAGATGGCTCTTCTGGTGGTCTCACCTGGACGTAGGCATACAACTGCAGTCATCTAGAAGATTGGCTAGAGTCTGGTTGGCCTAGGGTGGCCTCACTCAGGTGTTTGGTGGCTGTAAGTTGGAGCTGGCTAGTAGTTTGGGACAATGTGAATAATTGGGCCACATATCTTTGGCAGGTCAGCCCAAGTTTATTGATAAGATAGGATTTTCAGGGTTCTCAGGAAAATCAAGAGAAAACACATTTTCCATCACATTTTCTAATACCCTACTGGTGAAAAGCAAGTCTCATGGTCAAGCCTAGCATGAAGAAAGTGGTGAAATAGATTCCACATCTTTACGGGAGGTGTTGCAGTCACATTGCAAAGGTGTGTGCATGTGGGGAGGGCAGGAACTATCATGACTATTTTGGCAAATAATCCATCACACCTCTCTTACCATTTGAGGTAATGGTCTATGCAAGGACCCTCTCTCGCATCTAGCTGGCAGTGCTACAGGCTTGATTGGACTCCATGTATAACGTTTTTCCTATGGTAAAATGAAGTGGTTTGGAGGAAACAAACAAGATGTGAAGTATTTAAAGTTTTCAGAGGGTGTTGTTTCAATTACATTTCCATATCTTTACAAGAACAAAATCACACACATACATAAATATTTGATATATATGTATATACACACAAATTATGTATATACATATACATACTATGTTCATTTGGTAGCTATGCATGCTAGTGGTGCACACTCTTGTGGGCACCTTTTTTTGTGAAAGCAATGTTAATTATGTCTAGTCAAATAAATGAATAGTCTCAATCTTGACTTATTCATTTGACAGAAAGTTTTCACATCAGTTTGTAAACTGATCCATGTAATCCCCATTACACGTGCACGCACACACACACATACACACTCATTATATTTTCAAGCTAAACAGGTATTTAGAAGTGATAAGATTTTCTTTTCACTTTCTTACTTTTACAACATCTGTTGATCTACTCCTGTAAATCAATTTGTATCAGGAGCATTTGCTGGAGATTACAAAAAGAATAGTGATGTGGATTTGAGAGGCATTGTGTAATTTATCCAGGTGGGAATACTATACATAATATATATTTTAAAAATATATTAACCTAGAGGGACATAAGTTAGTGGTTGAACATATATTTCATCTGTTTCATCAACTTTATAGTGCAAAGTAAACAAAGGGATTACAAAGACACTGTATCAATCAGGGTTTGGTCAGGAAATCAGAAACCACTCTAGATATTTTAAGAAGAAAAGATTTTAATTCAGAAAATTAAATGCTTATGTCAAGGGAAAAAAAATCCACTCTGTAAAATAATTTAAAGAGGTTTATTCTGAGCCAATGTGTGTGACTGCGGCCGGGGAGCCAGGCCCAAGAAGTCTTGAGCAAGTGATCCCAAGACGGTTGGGTTGCGGTTTGGTTTTATACATTTTAGAAAGACAGAAATTACAAGTAAAATCACAAATCAATACATGGAAGGTGTACATTGGTTTGGCCCAAAAAGGTGGGGCATCTCAAAGGGGAGGGGGTCGCTTACAGGTGGGTTCAAAGATTCTTTGATTTGTCTTTGGTTAAAGAAATAAAGCTTTGTCTAAAGGCTTAGAATATTTTAAGTTAAGGTAAGGAAGTCTGTTAATCAGAAACAAGCCACAATATACTGACTCAAGTGATCTGTTAAGCAAGTTAAGGCCTACAGGGGATTTAACCTTTGCTCTGCATGCCTTTAGGTGCTGTTAATAATTTAGCATCTTATTGTCCAAGGTGTGTTGGACCTCCGTTTGTTTGTTTGATGGTCAGGAACTCAGTTTTAAGGTTTTTCTGGGATCCTCTTGGCCAACAGGGGGTCTATTTAGTTGGGGGATGGGGTGGGGAAGTTATGATTTTAGTTTAGTTCACACTTACAAAACCATGGGAAGGGCTTAGGAAATGAAAGTCAGGAAAAGCTGCCCCTAACTTTTAGGAAATTAGAAAGTTGCGGGAATTATAGGAAGCTGCCATCAATGGTCTCAGCTACCTACAGCACCAAAATAAGTGATTAATAAGAGAATGACTGGAAGCTGCTGAAAAAACTCACATCTATTGTCTGACAAAGCCCACACACTTTCCTGTTGCTATTATAATGGCTTCTGCTTTCCTTCCACTTCCAAATCTTGCAAAGGGGCCTCTTGTCAGTGGACTCTATCCTGGCAGCCTGCTGGCAAGAGCTTCTAGGAAATGTAGCTCCTAGGCTTCTAGTCCCTCCATAGTTGGGAGATCACATAAAGAAATGGACTCCTCCTAACCTTATAGCATCCACTATTCTTAAGACTGTGACCCAATATTGTACAGATACAGTTTTAACAAAATGCAATCAATCTATACATACTGGTTTTGTGGGGTTTTTTTCCTAATCTGAATTTATTATTGTATCATATAACAATTAAACCTGTAAATTAATCATTTTCATGACAATAATATGTTTCTATTTAATATATTTAAGCACCCTTGAGTTCTAGTACAAGTGGATTTCTAGTATTTTTCTTCTTTTATGAAAATAGTTACTTTATATAAATAGTACATTTTTTTCATTTTGAGTTAATTTCTTAAGTGTTATTTCCCAAATAAATTAATGGGTCAAAATGCATGATTAGTTCCTTAAAAGTTATTGTTTTGTTAAAGCTAATGTAGAATAGCAAATTGTACTAATAACATTATACAGTGTAATCTTATACCATATGGCATTAATCAATCTGTTACTAGCTTTTGTTTTCCTCTGGGTATGTAAGGGATTAAAAAGTACAGCTTCACACTAAGACATCTGGCTTCAAAACAATTTAAGTCACAAAGTGCTATATATATATATATATATATATATATATTTGCATTTTCACTATTCTTCCCTAAGTCTTACAATCCCACACTCAAAATTTTTGGCTAATCCCTCCCAAAAAAGTCCACCTGCCAAAATTTTGATTACTCCTACCCTTCATAACTTATCCAGTGTAACCCCATGTTGAACTCTCTATCACAGAATGAGAAGGGTCTCTGGACAGCATAGGCCACATCTCAGGAGTCTTAAGAGGCCCTGGGTATCAGCCCACACTCCAAAACTGCTATTTGCCTAAAAGTGGGTCAGCCCTCCTTGTCCCAGGACTTCTGGGAAGAGTGATTAGGCCACTACCACATCTCAACTCTACATGGAGCTCTCTCCTTCAACTCTTAGTATCTTCAACTACCCCCCGCCTTTGCCATCTCTCAGCCTCCTCAGAAGGTCAAAGTGATGGCCATGATTCAAAGATATGTTCAAAAGCCACATTCTCTAAGAGGCCTCTCTGATTTCCCAAATAAAAGGGATCTCACTGTAGAACTGCCATGACACTTTATCTGCACTAGTTTTCACATAACTTTAATTTTTTTTTCTCATTTGTGAAGTGATCCATGCTCATTGTAGAAAAGTTGAGAAATATGGAAAAGGCTAAAGAAAACAAATCACTCTTAATTCCACAACCCACAGAGACAATCATTGTCAATATTTTCTTGTGTTATTCCTTTAGCCTTTTTGATAATTTTTTAACATAATTGAAAGCATACCATGGATACACTTTGTATTACTTAACATTTTATCATGAGCATATTTCCATGTTGTTAATTATTTGATGTCTCTTTGAAACAGAACATAAATTCCATTGTGAAGACGTACTATAATTAACTAATCTCAGTTATTTGATATTTGGGTTATTTCCAGTTTTATACTATAAAATAAAATGTGGTGATAAACATCCTTTATAATAAATCTTTGTCTATACGTCTGATTATTTCCTTAAGATAGGTTTCTAGAAGTGGAAGTATTGTAGTGAATTAAACAATGTTTTTATTTAAGAACTAGACAAAATTAAGGGCCTCTCCCAAGAATAATGCAATCAAACATATAACCACATTTTTGCATATACTTTAAGGGAATTTGCCTGAAATCCATGTGTGGATTGTTTAGGGGTTTGAGGATCCCTAGGTTAGATATATTTGAATTACTAGGTGAAGGGTTATAAAAATTTTAAGGATATTACTAAATATTCCTAATTTTTTTCATAAATATCTATCTGTCCCTCTTTTATGGTATAGATACTACTTCCCACCTTTTAGAATTGTTATTCATATCTTATCACCTGTGCTAGACTGTAAGCTCTTTGAGGGAAGGGTCATGTCTGATTTGTCTCTGAATTCTCCACAGCACCAAGTGCAGTGCCTAACTTACAATAGATGTTCAGTAAAGGGTCATTGAATCAATACCTCAATTTCAAAATCAGCAAGTCCAAGGAAAAGAAAGTTCCAGGTTTGGTCATCTCAAAAGTGATTTTAGATATGCTTTATACTCATGATAGATGGCACCAAGAACTGGTCACTGGAGCCTTCGCTATGCCTGGCAAGTAGAATGGGACATATCACATTGGCTATCTAAAGAGACAATGATGCAAATAGATCTTCAAGTTTCAATGCAAATGTCAAATGCTCCATTTTCTGCAGTGTGGAGGGTGGCTATTGCCTGTCTCTGAGATACTGAGGACTCTTTGCACCAGCAACTGGTCATCAATTACTCACCAGTAAAGAATTTCTTTCTCTTTTTTTTATTTCAGCATATTATGGGGGTACAAATGTTTAGGTTACGTGTGTTGCCTTTCCCCCTCTTCCCCCCGAGAGTCAGAACTTGAAGCGTGTCCATCCCCCAGATGGTGCACATCACACTCATTATGTGTATATATATCCATCTCCTCCTCTCCCCTCCCATCTGCCTGACACCCAATAAATGTTATTCCTGTATGTCCACTTAGGTGCTGATCAGTGAAACCAATTTGCTGGTGAGTACATGTGGTGCTTATTTTTCCATTCTTGGGATACTTCACTTAGTAGAATGGGTTCCAGCTCTATCCAGGAAAATACAAGAGGTGCTATGTCACCATTGTTTCTTACAGTTGAATAGTACTCCATGGTATATAAATATACCACATTTTACTAATCCACTCATGTACTGATGGGCACTTGGGTTGTTTCCACATCTTTGCAAT
>VBSM01003185.1:7565237-7613386 GCA_008086735.1 Cheirogaleus medius
ATCTCATTGTGGTTTTGATTTACATTTCTCTGATGATTAGAGATGATGAGCATAGCAGCCATATAAGGTAATGCGTTCATAGGTTCTAGGGATTAGGATGTGGATATCTTTGGGAGAGGGGGATATTATTCTGTTTACTTGTTGCAAAGTGTCACTTAAAATAGTAGCTTTAGCACAGAGATGATGCAAGATACAATGAAAAGAAATGAGAGCATATGGATCATTGTTTAATTTCTACAGTACAACCTCTTAGGGTGGAGGGCAGGTGGGACGGGGGAGGAGGGAAGGGTGTATACTTAATGTTGATATTGCAGTATCACAAAGCAAGCAAATCATCTCATCTTTAGCAGAAACAAGATAATATTGTAATTCCCAATCCTCATTAAGAAATCTGTTTTCTTCCTTCAGCATTCTCTTGGCCTTCTTTGACATGATGGGATGTTAAGCAGACAGAATTAAAAAATACTGTTGAGCTGTGCAACTATTCACAAATTCCACTTCAAACAGAAACACAGTGCACCGCTGTCAAAAACTGATAACAGACTTGTGTACTTGACCCCCATAAACTCTCGCCAGCCAGCCTCTTGCAGTAGTGGGGGAAGTTAGAACTAAATGAGCGTAGCAGCCATCAATTTAGCCCTTATGGCTTACTGATGTTCTAACTGTGCCAGTCAATCTGGGAGGATCATTTCATTGAAACTTATTTTATTCTTTGGTATTTTAAATACATTCATTTTAAAAATAAAATAAAAATATAAAAGACAAATAAAATGTATTAATAAAAATAAAAAGATTTGTTCTGTTAAATTTGGATTCAGTCAAAAGGCCACACTTAAGGACCTAGAAGGCCACAGATTCCCCACCCCTGGTCTAGTCCCTGCCCATCTCTCTAGCCTCTTTATCCCCCACCCTCTCTCTAACTGTGGGCTCCAGCCACACTGATCTACTTTCGGTCCCTTCTATTTGATATTCTCTGTCCAATCCCAGGACTTTTGCACATGGTGTTTCTTCCACTTAAAATGCTCTTCCCTCCTTTGGTAAACAGAATAATAACCCCCTCTCCCAAAGATATCCACATCCTAATCCCTAGAACCTATGAACGCATTACCTTATATGGCAAAAGGGACTTTGTAGATGTGATTAAAGTAAGGATCTTGAGATGGGGGAGGCATCCTGGATTGTCTGGGTGGCTCATTGTAATCACAAGTGTCCTTATAAGGGAAAGAGAAAGGCAGGAGAGCCAGAGTCAGAGAAGCAGATGTGATAATGGAAGCCAAGGTCAAAGAGGAGAGAGATTTGAAGATGCTATGTTGTTGGCTTTGAAGATGAAATAAGAGGCCATGAGTCAATGTGGCCTCTAGAAGCATTAAGTGGCCTCTAGAAACTGGAAAAGGCCCAGAAAAGGATTCTTTCCTAGAGAATCCAGAAGGAATGCAGCCCTGTTGCCACCTTGATTTTAGGACTTCTGACTTCTAGAGCTATAAGATAATAAATTTGTGTTGTTTAAGCAACTAAATTTGTGGTAACTTGCTACATCAGCCATAGGAAAGTAATACAACTCTCTTCTTCATCTATTTGATTCCTACCTTCCATCAAATCTTAGCTCCTTAGGGAAGCCTTCTCCACATTCTCTCTAGGTCAGATCTTCCCAGTACACACCCTCCTAGACTTATCATGTCTTCTTTCTAGTTCTTATCACAATCGTGTGACTGTTGATTAGCCCAGCTAAAAGCTCTGTAAGGGTAGGCACTGCATCTATTTTTGTCCACCAGCAAATTCCTAGCACCTAGTACAATATCTGGTATATGATAACCTTTAATATTAATTTGAAAGAAATTATATATAAAGTTCTATAAAGGTCTAAAAATTGTTCTTTGTCACAAAATGAGCAGAAGTGGCAATGCTAGACATTAGGAACAGGCATCAAAATGTATCAGAACTAAACAGCCTCCAACAACCAACTCTCCCTGGAAAAGCTTTAAAATATACCTTTAGTTCTTCTAAAATTCTTGTTAAACTTTATCATGCTATTCTTCAGACTAAAATCTGGTACAAGTTAACATTTAAAAAATCATATTGTAAGGTCTTTTACAGTTTACAAATGAGCATCACATATATTATTTGATTTAATTCTCAAAACAATCCTATGAGGTAAACTCAGCTGAATGTCTTATAGTAGTTTTATGTAAGGAAACTGATGCTCATAGGAATTTCCCAATGAACCACAATGCCCAAGAAACAAAAGTAGATCTCAAAATGACTCTAAATGTAGCATGATCCCCCTGCATGGTGCCCCACACTGTTATTCCTTCATGGATTTAGCAGGTTGTTTCATTTCAGCATCGAGCATGCAATTGGTGAGCATTTGCTCATCTCTGTTAAGCAGCTCTTAAATAAACTGGCTAAAAACATTCTGCTGTTTGGCCCAAAGGCATTAAGAGTATTGTCATTAATTTTGTCATGCCCCAGCTATACTTTTTACAGTAACAAAACAACTGCTTGGATTTGATGCCTTGGTAGAACAGAGATTATGAACGAGGCAAAGGAATTGGAAATAATTCCAGGGTATACTATGGGAGTGTGCAGCTGCGGTGGGGAGAGACAAAATCACTGGAGGAAGGAAAGTCAAGGGACAGAGAGGCAGAATATTTGAAGGGTTATTGATATGGTATGGAAATGCCCAAGAATCATGATAAGAGCAGTAATAGAGAGAGTGACTGTGCAGGAGATCCAAAATAATAGAGGAAGGAGGGAGAGTGACAGGGCTGGCTGATGACTGTAACCAAGGTGGGTGGTTTAGCCCAATGACATAAGATTCAAAGATAGAGACTGGGTGGTATTAGTGAGAATCGTCTTGGGAACTTGAAATGAACAGTAAGGAAAGGCACCCAACCCATCCTATGGTTTAGGGATATGGGAAACCTGGGATAGAAAATAGCCACCATGTTAGAGGGTGGCAGCAAAAGCTGTGTCTTCAGGAAAAAGCCAGGATTTATGTAGAGTAAGAATGTAAAGGAAACATTTAGAGAAGAGACTTGGTTAGAGGGAATTTTGTTGGTGACTAAAAAGAATTCAAGAAGGCATAGTAGAAAAGTTTGAGTTGGGGAAAGGTGGATAATAAAGGTTAGAAAGAGACGTTGTATAAGCTTAGTCTCCAAGGATTGTCCAGCAAGTCCTTCCCTCCTCTATGATCATCAAGAGGTGGAGAGCCTGTTTTCTCTTCCCTTGAATCAGTGCTGTCTCTTGACCAATAGAGTAATTCTTTCCTTGGAATACTCTCTTTTGGGACTCAGCCACCATGCTGTGAGTGATCCAAGCCATATGGAGAAGCCACATGGAGGGGACCAAAAAACTCTGGTCAACTGCCCACTGGAGCTTTCCACCAAATGCCTGCATCAACTGTGTGAGTAATCTGCCATCTTGAACATCCTAGCCCAATCAAGCACCCAGATGACTGCTGCCCCAGCTGACATCATGAACAAAGAATCATTCAGCTGAACCCATTCAATACGTTGAATCATAAGAGATGAAATGATTGGTGGGTAAGCCATTATGTATTTGAGTGGTTTGGGTACAGCAGATGACTGAAATAAGGATTCAGAGAGTCATCTGGGGACTAGGGTAGATTGATGAGGAATGAACAAGGAGCCTTGGGCTACTTTTGTGACTTATATCATCAAGGAAAGGTTTGATAAGCTAACTTTATCCCCCTCCCTCAGAAACTGGAAGAATGAAATTGCCTTGGGAAGTGTACTTTCCCCCATAGTCGTCTCTGCTTAGTCACATTACAATAATGACTCCCTTTCTGCTTCAGGACACATTCTCTGCCACTGAGACTTGCACATAAGCAAGATACAAAGCTCCAACTCCAGATCTGAAGAGGAGGCCTCCAGTTGAATTATGATTTCAGGCTGAATCTTAAAAATTATTTCTACTTTAGAGGTGCCTTCATATAAAAACCATCACCAGACACTCAAGTATTAGGACTCTGCCTCACCCTTCATGTGTGATTTCCCCCTCCTTAAAGGAGATCCTCTGATTGGCATTCAGGTTAATGTGAAAGACACTTAAAGATGCAAATGAACTGAGTAACCATGACAACACAGAAGGTAAGAAAACAAAACAATTATGCCTATGCAAATTGCTTTCTGAACCATCAAGGTGAGAGAGAACATGGCTGTCGGCAATAATGCCTAATGGCCAATGACAAATGCAGAATGAGTTAAGGCCAGTGGCGTCTGTTGGGACAGCTGTGGTCAGGGAGGAAGCTAGGCCTTCACAAGTCACTGGTCTGTGCTCCTGTTCACAATGTTGGTGGGCATGCACGTGTGTGTGTGTGTGTTTATTGAACATACCAATAATTTTCAGAAAAATATACTATATTTTACTGAATTATTTTCAGTCCAAGCTTTCCTGGACTTTTGCTCTATGGCCACCTTAGACGTGACTCCACCAAAGCTCTTAACTAGTCAAATTCCAATAGACTCTGCATGGGGCAGAGAAGTGCTTCTCCAACTGCAATGTGCACATGATTCACCTGGGCATCTCATTAAAATGCAGATTCTGATTCAGTAGGTCTAGGGTGGATCCAAGATTCTGCATTTCGAACCTGCTCCTCCAAGGACCACACCTTGAGATGTGAAGATGTAAGCTTAAGAGTATGGATTCTGCATCCAGACCACTTGTGTTCAAATCCTGACTCTGTATATTAGCTATGGGACCCCTGACAAGTTATCTGGCCTTTCTGCATTTCTTTATTCATAAAATGGGGATGATAAAAATAGCAAAGAATAGTGTCTACCTCTAAGGGTTCTTGGGTAGCCTAAATGAGTTTGTGTATTTAAAATGTTTAAGCAAAAATAAAATAAAATGTTTAAGCAGTGCCTGGCATGATGTAAGCACTCAATAAATATTAACTATTATAATCTTCTTATGTCTTACTCACTAATTGAACATTTTTTATGTACTGGCAACTATATGCTATGTGTTTTACCTTGGTCATAGATTTTAATTCTCCCAAGCTTATGAGGAAATTGGTCCCACTTTACAAAGAAAAAAAACACAAAGGCTTAGAGGTCACACAGCTAGTGGAAATAGCTGTCTGATTCCAGAGCCCATACATTTGTGCTGTGAATATCATGAGGGAAGAAACTGTAACTATTTATGACCGTATCACTAGGGAGCTAGCACAAAACCAGTACATAGTAGGTGCTCAAAAAAAATTTGTTGAATGAATGACCTAGTGTAATAGGCATTTTTGCCCTGAATTTAGAAACAAGTGAACTGAAGTTCAAAAGAATTTTAAAACTTGCCCAATTATACCACAAACATGAGAGTTGGGATGGAAACCCAGACCCCTTATATATCAATATAAAGGCTATTTTCATCACAGAAATAATCTTGACTTTATCCACTGAAAGAGAAGAAAGTGAGGAAAGAAGACAGACTACTGAGCAAGCACTCGAAAACTACCAAACTCAAATATTCTCCAGGGATTAGGGGGTTTGGGGGGGTAAACTCACAACTAAAGGACATAGTGAGCATCGTAGAGGGGAAGGGCATGCCTCTAATCCTCACTTGGGTGAGGCAAAGACATAAAATGTAACCAAAATGTTTGTACCCTCATAATATCCTGAAAAAAAATTTAAATAAGAACATTAATATTATTATGTATGCAAAAAGGATGTTGGGATATTTCAAATAATGTATAAATTATCTACAACAGAGTGTATCATATCCCATAGAAATAAATGTTCACTGAGTTAATGAAAAAAAAAAAGGCTGCTTGAGTTGTTTTGAAGATAATTGACCAACAGAAGCTAAAATTAATGCATTTGTTCAGGTGAAACTTCTTTGCCAGAGTTTCTGTTACCCAACCAGATTGGGGTGCCCTCACCCAGTGCAGCAAAGCCAAACACTGAAGCCAAGAGTTGCAGTGGGAGAAAGGGGCATTTTTATTGCATGGTGCCATGCAAGGAGAATGGGCAGCTAACACTTAAGACCCAAACTCCCTGATGCCTTATGCGCAAGGATTTTTAAAGGCAGGGGCACATAGGTTGATTAAGAGATTCTTTGATTAGCTGAAAGGGATGTTGTGTGGGTATGATTTTCTCCAAGCCCCTCAGGGAAATCAGAGTTCAATTCCTCAGTCTCCCCTTCTCTGCATTTTCCATCTGGTGGGGGTTCTGATAAACAACTCAAGAACATATGTTAAGATGCCATCTTTCAGTTTCTATAGGGAACCAAAACACCTAGTGACTGGCTTGCTTGGAGGACCATAGTTATTACTCTCTTCCTGCTCTTTAGGTTGCCCTTCACTTTTCAAGGCTAGCTAAGTGCCTGGAATTTCCCTTGAAGGGACTCAAGATTTTCCATTTATTTCTATGCTTGGGGGACCAGGCAGGCCCCTAAGAAAGGGGTCCCTGCTCCATCTAATTTTCTCCTTCTGTTGGAGCCTCAAAGGGTGTCAGAATCATTTCCCCATGCTTCCTTGCACTTGCATCCAATGGGTTAATGGAGCTTCCTCAATGATCTTATATAACTTTTAGCAGGTATCATAGTTTGGATTCCCCCAAGAATTCAGTGCAAGTATAGCTTGTTTGAGAGGTGTTGAGAACATGAATAGGAGAGTGGGAAGGTGATTCAGAGAAGAGAAGGCATCCAATAAGGAGTACATTATAAAACTATCTACCCACAATAGGTAATTGGAAATTAATCCCATGGGGAAGCTCTGGAAAACAGTGAAAAACACAGGTCTCAAATTTATCCCACATGAGGGGAAAGAGAGTTGAGGTATTGTACACCAACGCCAAGAGTCATTGATTGAGGGCTGCTCCCTGTGGCGTTAATTCCTTGGTGCTTCAAACCTGCCACATATGGGTGCAGAGTGGCCCCCACTGTCCCAGAAAAAGCCATCAGGCACAGAGATGTAGATACTGCCATTCGGACGTAAGTGGGAGCACTGTGAAATGGTAAGAGTTCGTGGGATATAGACAAGGAACCAGCACAGTCTGTTAAAAAGGAGCACTTTTTGCTGCTTCCTGCTGCAGCAGCTCACCAAGAGGGTGATTATATGGGGAAAAAATTACCTACTCGTCCAGCTGGGGTTGTTGGGGGAAGGGTATGCAAGTACTATATATTTTAGGTCAGGCAGTGCACAGTTATTTCCAGAAAGGGGAATGCAGGAGCCAATGGATCCCATCTATTGGTTACCATGTTGATAAGTGGCCCACGTCTGTACATCTTAACCCTGAATTCATTTAACTGGATTCCTGAATGGTTGTGGGAAAAGGAATAAGAGAATCTGTACTTGCAGGATGGGGAGATGGTAAGAGGAGAAGGCTCAGAGGAGGTGTCCTGTATGCGTTATTAGATTCGTTCTTAATCTCACAAGGAAAGAATACATATATTTTCTGAAATATCAGTGTGTTTTTCAGAATCAGTGAGGTCATGGAAACCGTAATCTTTGCCATGTGCTCTCACAGCCACAGTTATGCTAATGAAACTGGGGGTGGGGGAAGGAGGAGGGTGAACATGGTGAAATCAGACTTGAGTCTGGGAGCTGGAGGGGGATGGGAGAGCACATAGAGACCTTGGCAGTTGTTTTTGCGTTCAAGGCTTAGGTCTGAGGCTGATGGGCCTCTGATCTTCCTTTCATTTTCCTGACACCTGGGCCTTGGAAGCTGCCCATACCCCAGAGTGTGGAGTGGTAGACAGCAAGATATGCCATCACTGTTAATATGATCTATCACCACCAATGACTGGAGGGAAATCATTCTAAGTGGGTTTCAAAACTGGATTTGGGGTGTAGAGAGTTAGACCTTGCTGCTATTTTTACTATTTTTACTCGATTTCTTAAACAAAGGGGCTGTGACGCTATTGTGGAATTACAGCAATGTGGATCTCAAGAAGCCACAACAGACATCCATTGGCATTTGGAGCTCCACTTCTAGAGATGGAGTTAAAATACTGACTATGCTTTCAAACCTTCATACTACCTTTATTCCAAAGACATCTAAAAGAGCCTAGAGAAGGTAGATTTGTTCTGTGTGTCTATGCAATCGTCAGTCTCCTTTCTGTCCTCTTCTCCTTCCCATCATCCCTGGTTCTCCATATAGAAAATGTCTTTAAAGCATAGAGTGGGTCTGTGTATATTTGCATAACAGCAGTCCTCTATATAAAAATAAATCCTGAATAGATTGCTCCATTGTATATACGTATGGGCATGCATGTCACATACACAGATTTATTTTTCTAAGAACGAATGTCTTAATGTTTCTTTTCCTTGAGAAAAAATCACCAACTGCCAGAATCTCAAATTCCATGTAGGAATTTACAATAACAAAGAAAATATATGTAAAAAGCCACAGAGAAATAAAATATAGTGAGGAGTGAGATTTTTGTTTCAAATATCCCTGAATTTCCAAGACTTCACAAGTCAAGTAGAAGGCTGTTCTATTCTTGGAATGGCTTTGTCCTCTACAATAGGTGAACAGCCTTTAGGACACTGATCAGTGTAATTAAGGCTCATTCTTTCCCTGAAGCAAAGAAGAGCTATGGCCACAGGATTACTACAGAACCATGGAAAAACACAGCTTTGGAATCAAACTGTCCTGAGTTCAAATCCAAGCCCTGCCACTTATTTGGCAAGTTTTTAAACCTCTTGGAATCTGCTTCTTCCTCTATAAAACAGGGCTATTCACACCTCCAACAACGGGTTATTGTGAAGATGAAATATACTGTATGTGAAAACACCTGGCACAAGGTGGGTATCAAGAACTGCAAAGAGTCTAAGATTTGACCCTACTTGCAAACTAACAAGCTAGCCTGCCACAGTTTTATGTATGATGGTAGAAGACATGCGACTCCTGGTTCAGAAATGGAGGACAGTTGATTACTCACAGAAATAATAGTAGCCAGATTATTAGCAGTTTTTGCATCAGTTTCCCAAGGCACAATTCCCACAGGGTGATCCAAAGATGGCCGGCATATGCAAGTGGGCTTTGTTACAGGAGAGGAACCCTGAGCTTAGAAGACCTGGATCTTTTGCAATGGACAGTAAGCATGCTCCAGAAGAAGACAATGCCTTAATCATACTAGATATTGGCCCTTTGCTCTGGAGAGAGGCACTATGTCTGTCTTCCAAGGCATCTTGGAAAAGGTAATTCAGAATAAAGGGCAATCAATGCTCCACTCACAAGATGCATGGAAATATTAATATGAGAAACCCACAAAAGGATAATCTCCCAACAGTAGGTTCTCAATAATTGGTGGTTGGCAATGGGGTGGAAAAGGATGATAAAAATGATAACTATTTCCCTGGGTTCTGTGCTGATCCTATTTTGCAAGGCCTCGAGGAATATAACTACCTAATCTTCCTTATAAATGAGACTCAATGTGATGCTGTGAAAAAAAAAGGCTTTAGAGTCATAAAGACATGGGTTTAGATACTACCTTAGCCATTCACCAGCTGGGCAACTTTCATTATTTCTTAACTTCTGTGATCTTCTGTTTCCATATCTGTTAAAAGAGGATCATAATACAAGCTACTAAGTGATGTGTTATACAGTAACAGGTAACATGGTATTATGATATATATATATTGGTTTTTGTCTACAGTTCCTGGCTGATATCTCCCATAGTTCTTGTTATAGTGTTGGGGTGCTCTAGGCCTCAGGACATAGAATCTATCTCTCTGAACTTCTCTTGTCCTCCTTCCACCTGCCCAAGGCAGGACTCTAATCTGATTGTGGATCAAAAGACCCTCATTCCAGAGAGGGTCCTGCCCCATACCCTGGAGGAAGGAATGCTGCACAGACAGGCCTTGCTGGGTTTAGATCATGTGCTTTTTGTCCAATCACATTTCTATGTGGTTGTCAATCATGCCTATGTTTTGAAGCCTCCATAAAAACCCAAGAGGACTGGGTTTAGAGAGCTTCCAGACAGCTGAACACATGGAGGTTCCTGGTGGGTGGTGCACCTGGGGAGGGCGCCCCTTCCCCCATACCTCACCCTGTGTCACCCTATGCATCTCTTCATCTGTGTCCTTTGTAATATCCTTTAAAATAAATCAGTAAACGTGTTTCCCTGAGTTCTGTGAGCCACTCCAGCAAATTAATCAAATGCAAAGAGAGGGGGTCATGGGAACCCTAACTTGAAGACGGCCAGTCAGAAGCTCTGGAGGTCCAGACTTGCAACTGGGACAGTCTTGGGGACTAACCCTCACTTCATGGGATCTGACACTATCTGTGGGTAGATAGTGTTGGAATTGAATTGGAGGACACCCAGCTGGTATCCAATGCTTGGTGTGTGGGGGAAAAACTCCACATTTGGTCACAGAAATCCTCTTCTGTGTTGATTATTGTGGAGTTTAGAGGAAAGCACGGTTTAGGGAGTATTTTCCCAAAGCAGGTATAAATATGTATGGCATATAGAAAGAATCCAATAAATGGTAGCTATTGCATTCTTATGTGAAACTGGCATTTATTGAACATCTACTATGTGTCCTTCATTTGTTCATTTGACAAATGATTATGGTGCATGTACTTTTTGCCAGGCATGGTGCTAGGCAGTGAGAATTCAAAGATAAGCCTAGAATGACAATTGCTTTTGAGGACAGCACAGTCCAGAGATGGAAACAACTAAAGTATAGTAATAGGAGGCAAGTGCCAAAGCAGAGGTTGGAACCAAGTGCTTTGAGAACTCAGAGGAGATAAAAACCAACTCCAGAGGAAGCTGAGAAAGCTTTGCCAAAAAGGTAATATTTGAATTTGGTTCTGACCACTCCAACTTTAGCTCAAACATGAAGAGAGGAAGAAAGATCCTGAGATGACTTGATGTTCTCATATCCCCTGAAATCCAGACCAATTTCTCCCATCTGTCAGTTTTTGTGAAAGAAGGGAAGAGAAGGGAAGTGAGAAGTAACAGAATGAAAAGAAAGGAAATGGAGGGAGAGAAGGACACACCACTTGAATCTCTTAGCAAGTGTTGAGAGTATCAGGGGCCAATAAATAGTATCCTCTCTCTCTCTCTCTTCTCTGAGTTCCAAACCAGATTGGAAGTATTACAAAAGAGTCAGCATATGGAGGCCAGTATATCACATGTATTACTGATAAAGCTGATGTTAGAGATCATTCTGGCACCCAAGTTATTTCCATTTTGTGGATATACCACCCCTTTAGGGTTTTATTCTCATTAAATGTCTATGCAATGTAAGGGAGAAAGAAAAGTTCTAGGGCTAGAGGCATTGTCTCTAAGGAGATGACCTGGAAGTTGCATACATCACTTCAACTCATGTTCCACTGAGCCAAACTTAATCATGTGAGCCTAGCCAGCTGCAAGGGAGGCTTGGAAGTCATGTTTCTGCTAAAATTCAGGGAATTCTCTTATGAAAAGGAAGAAGTGAAATGAATATATAAAGTTTAGCATTCCTCACAACAGGCTCTGATAGGAAGTAGAGAAAGAAAAACAGATTTGGAGGGAAGCTTTGTACATATTGTTCAGGACTTAGTTGAAAATTAGCAAAGGTTCATGGGGAAAGTCAGAGCTGGGACAAAGAGTTCAAAGTCATCCTTACAATGGGGAAGTTGCTCTGAAGCCATAAGAATACCAAGAAGGACAACTCAGACACCCCCCTCAAAAATGTCCAAGGGAAACTTCTTTGAGGATACCTACCTTAAAGTGTTAGGAGCAGAAAGAAGAGTCAGAAAATGAATAGACAGAGAAGTAGGAGGAGAATTTATGGGTTTTATGTCATAGTAGCCAAGGGAAGAGAGAGAGTTTCAAGAAGGAAGGTATAGTCAACATTGAGAGATTAAAGATGGTGTGAATTAAGAAATGGCCATGAGGTTTAATTTTAAGATGACACTGGTAACTTTTAAGAGAGCAGGGTCAATAGATTCAAGAAGGAAGAAGCCATATTTCAAAAGATTGAGAAAAGGATGGGTAGTGAAGATGTAATGGAAGCAAGTATAGGCACATTTTAAAATAATTAAATGATAACTAGAAAATAAGAGCCAAGACATTACCTTGGGAGGCAGCAGTTCCCAGGAAGGTGCTTCAGAGGATGCGGAAGGTGTGAAAAAGCTTGTGAGTGGAGGGTAAAGGTCCAATGGAGAAAGTAAGGAGAAAGATACAAGAAGACAATGTTTCCGGGCAAATAGGAGCAGAGAGTGGTAGATCAAGGGGGTGTATGGAAGAGTGGAACCTAGAGAGACAGAGGAACACTCTTTTTCCAGAAAAGGATGAAAACGGGAAAAAAGTTGAATAAGTACCCATAAAATAAGGGGCTGGAGAGGAAATAGGTAGAAGGGTGTCTAATGGTTTCTAGTCTTCTACTGAGAAAGAGAATAGAACTATAAGGCAGATAATATAATATTTTCCAAAAATGCTCTTAACAATAAAAAAATAAGAAAGAAAGAACCACCCAGCTCTCTTTCTTGGAATGCACATCCTTAAAGTTGAACCACCATATTGTGAGGAAGCCCAGGCTACATGGAGAGGTCATGTGTAAGTATTCTAGCCAATGACCCCAGCTAAGGTGTCATGTTCACATGTTAGTGAACAAGTCTTCAAATGATTCTAGCTTCTGAGTCTTCAAGTTGAGGCCCCATTGTGTAACAGACATAAACAATTTCTGTTGTGCCCTGTCCAAATTCCTGACCCCAGAATCCATGAGCATAACAAGTGGTTGTTTTATGTCACTGGGTTTGGGGAGTAATTTCCTATACAACAATTGATGACCACAACAACCAGGCTGAGAAATGGGAAAGCCTTAAATAGAGCCATGGGAAATTTACACTGTGTCTTTTAAAGAGAAATGAAAAGCTTTCAGTGGAGTGGAACCTTCCAGAAGAGTGTGTAGCACAGATTTGTAGAGAAAATAGGCCCAGGGTTTCAACATTCTTGAGTCAAGCTCAGAACCTAGAAACAGTGGACAGTCATATCAGGCCCACAAAGGGAAGGAAGGCCCCTGCCTCCTCAACATCTTGAATTCAGTATTCCAGCAGCATCTCTGACCATCATCCCAGATCAGTTGCCATATCTCTCCTGCCAATCTGCATTCTTCCTCCTTATTTCCTGTCCTAGGAAGGTCAGCAGGAGCAACCCGCCACCCAAGCTGGAAATTAGGGAGCATGCCTGTGAAACTGAACCGCTCTTCTTCACTATCATGTGCCATTGCTTCAGTTAAGGCCCTAAGCATCTTCTGCACGAACTATGGTGCATAAGATGTTTTACAAAAATAGCCACGATTATTCCCCTCTATATCCACAGCTTTTGCAATATGGTTTTGCAGTTCCTCCCATTAAGAGATGAAATCTCTCCCCCTCCCCTGGAATCTGAGCTGGTTTTGTGACTTGTGTTGGCCAAGAGAATAAGGCAGAAGTGATGCTGTGTCCATTCTGGACATATAAGCCTCAAGAGGTCTTGTGCATTTCTGCTCACTCTCTTGGAAGTCTGCCTAGCTGCCGTTTGAACAAGCCCAGGCTAGTCTGCTGGAGGATAAGAAACCAAATGGAGCAGAAACAAGTCATCACATCTGATACCATCATAAGCCAGATAGCTCCCAAGCAATACGGCCACTGATTGCAGATGTATAAGCGAGCCCAGCTGAGACCAGAAGAACCACACAGCTGAGCCAGCCCAGATTGCCAACACACAGAATTGTGAGCTAAACAAATCGTTGTTGCTTTAAACATTAAGTTTTGAGATAGTATGTTATGCAGCAAAAGCTAACTGATACATAAGACCATGGCTTCCTAAATTATCTCCCTGCTTGCAAGCTAACTAACCTGCCCCCATGACCACTCCCAATACAGCATCCATTCTGCCACACTCATCAAAAACTCGTATCTGAATTTTTTACTTCCCTACTTAAAATCTACCAATAACTTCCCATGAACCACAGTATAAACCCAACCTTCTTAGACTTAGAAATAATTAAGAGCTCTTTAAAATTTAGTCCCGACCTCATTTCCCAGAATTCTTTACCTCCTAGCCCTCCTTATCTGTCAACTTACCATCTAGCCATGTTCTTCTATTCTCAGTTCTAGGAAAATGCCCCATGCTCACATTTCTCCAGGCTTTTGCTCTTACTATTCTCTCTACTAAGAATATCCCTTCCCCCTCTTCTCCATCTTTATGCCTCTAGAACCTAGCACAGATCCTGGCATATAATAGGTGCTCAGTATATGTTGAAATGAATAACTAAATTACATTTTATGATGGAGCTATGATCCAATTATAGCTACCATTTAAGAAGTGTTTATTATGTGGCCAAGTACTGTACTAACGTCACAGCAACCCTATTAGGTATATATTATCACATCATCATCATCATTATCGTCATCACCATCATCATTCCCATGTTGCAGATGAAGAAACTGAGAGTTGGAGAAGTCAGGTAACTTACCAAAAGTTACTCTGCTAAAAAATGGCGGCAGTAGTACTGGAAAGCCTGAGGAATCTGATACTACTTTCCACTCTCAGCAGCATCGGCCCCAGTATCTATGTACCTGGCCCACTTCCTGGATCAAAGATGGTACCTTCTCACTGTGTCCTCACATGGTGAAAGGGGTAAGACCTCTCTGGGGTCTCTTTTATAAAGGCACTAATCCCATTCATGAGGGCTTCATTCTCATGACCTAATCACCTGACAAAGTCCCCACCTTTTAATACTATCACACTGGGGATTAGGGCTTCAACGTGTGAATTTTAGGAGAACATAAATATTCAGACTGTAGCAACCCTCTAAGCTTTGGTTTCTGTTATATAAGAGTCCAGCTTTAGGAGTCCTAAGAAAACCCTTTTATTTCCCTTTTTAGTCTGGCTTACAGGACTGTTGTCCCAGTAAGTGTTTTTAAAAATGTAGTTGAAGTTTAAGACTGAATAATGACTATTTTGTCCTATGCTGTATTTACCTCCTCCACCCAGCACAGTAAGCCTTCATCTTATGGGATAATCCTAATGGCAGAAGAACAGCAGGTGATGATGACAATGATTCTGCCTCCTCCTCCTCCTCCTCCCATTCTTCTTCTTCCTCTCCCTCTCCTCCTTCTCCACCCTCCCTCCTTCTCCCTCTCCTCCTCCTCCTCTTACTTCTTCAATAAAAAGTACCCATCAAAAAGGGAAAACACATTTGGATAATATTTTAAAACATTATCCTAACATCCAAGAATAAAGTGGAAGAATAAAGTAAAGTCATGGGAAATTGTGAAGTATTGGCTTCTATTTTTAATTATATCTACTCCAAGAAAATAAAAATCGGTTTGGCAATAATTAAAATATTGAGTTATTTTTATTGCATTTTGCATAAATCTGAATTCAAGTTAATTATTGCTATCCAGAGAGGAATTTTGAAGCCAGAGGGAGAAATCTTTAAATATTACCTCAAACACACTAAGTATAACATTTTTAAAGTGTTTTTTCCAGGATAGAAGAAGCAAGATTATGAATTTAGGAGACAAAAATGCTCATCATCAATCATCAGCTGATAGATCTAGAACACCCACCAGAAGTCACATTAGGGTTAATGACAATTTCATTTCCCAATGTGTACATGCCCTTACAATTTTAGGCTCAATTTTTTAAAACTTGGAACATATATTTAAGAAAGGATGAGCTTTGTCTGTGGATAAGATTAGAGTGAGCAGGGGGTTCTATTGGGCTATGTGAGTAGGCGAAAAAAAAAATCCTCGTCCCTAACTGCCAAGATGTCACACACACATTTCACCATTAGTTATTCCTGTAACTTAAGAATTACCCTAATCAGCAATCCTCTTTTAAAATCCTTTCATTAGCTTCACCATATATTTAATGAGCACTCTATGCAAGTCATTATGCTAGGGCTCAAAGATGACTTGGAGATGGAAGGTGGGCGGAAATGAGGGAGAAGCAACAAATAAATAAATGAATTAATCAAGTCAGCAGCACCTTAGTGGGACTTAGATTTTCCCAGAGGTTTTTCTTTCCTCTGGGAGTTAGGCTTAATGAGAACCTTGGGTATCTGAAGAGAGAGCAGGAGGAAGGAGAAGTAGAAGCTGCTATAAACTATAAGATGTCCTTGATTTAGCCTGCAATTTCTCCCTCCCTCACAGCCACATTTTAATATTTCACAAGTCAGGATATATCCTGCAATCTATAAATAGATTTAATAAGGCAGTACATTTCTTCTTTGTTTTAAATTATTAAATTGAGCTTGTTATTAAATAGTGCTTCTTATAATCCATGGTATGTTCTCCTTAAAGAGATCAGTAATATTTTTAATTGAAATTTTTATTGAGGTAATTGTAGATTTACTATAGTGGAGTATCACAACCAGGATATTAAGACTCCATAGAGCTTAATTGGATTTCCCCAATTTTACTTGTACTCATGTGTGTGTCTAGTTCTATGGAGTTTTATCACGTGTTAAGTTTGCGTATCTGCACCACAATCAAGATACTGAACATTTTCATCACTACAAAATCCCTTCATATTGTCCTTTTATAACCACACTGATATTCCCATACCCAAACACTGGCAACCACTAATCTGTTCTCCATTTCTAAAATTTTGTGATTACAAAAATGCTGTATAAATTGAATCACATAGCTTTTTAGAATTGGGTTTTTTTCACTTGGCATAATTCTCTGCAGATTCATCTAAGTTGTGTGTACCGTGTGTATCAGTATTTGCTTCCTTTCATTATTGATTAGTATGGGATGTACATACCATTGTTTGTTTAACCATTCACCCGTTGAAGGGCATCTGAGCTGGTTTTCGCTATTAGATCAGAAATATTTATTGAGCACCTACTATATATGTTTGGTACTTTCATATTTTTTGTCCAAACTAATCTTTACTCCCCAAAAAAATCCCTGAGAGATAAATATTTGTATCTGTACTTTATCAATGATGAAATTGAGGCCCCACAATGCCTATTATTATTATATAACATGCTGAGGTCACACAATTTGTAAGTGGCAAGTGAGAATTCATACTCAGATATTCAATTCCCAAGCCTATGAGTGCTATTTGTCAGTTATTTATGGTTATTTGATGGTTTTTCCCATGGGCTATCACAGGCATTGAGAGTGGGGCTGGCCAAAATGAGTCCAGAGTGAGAGCATCCCTAGTTCGCTCCATTATTTTCCCACCATAGATCAGAACAGACCTGAGTACATGAGCACCACAATGCCTGGTAGCTCACCTGCTTGATGGATCTCTGTTTCAGAGGTACCTATGCTTACAGGGTCATCAACAAACCAAATAAAAACGTGAAGGTGAGATTGTCTTCCCCCATCTTGATAAACAGTTGTTTCTTGTGCTCTTTTCCCATTTTCTCTTCCAGTTGGCAGGTGTACCAGGGGAGTGATAGTTAAACTGACACGTTGTCATTCTGAAAACAAATGACTGGAAACGCCATACCAGCTCATATAGTCCCAGAAAAAGCTTCAGAGCAGCCCATCTGCCCAGGGGAGGGACACATTCTGCCTGTCATAACTCAAGCACTGTCTCCTGGAGGAATGAGTACGCCTGTCAATAATGAGCCAGCCCTCTGTGGGAACAGCCTTTAGGAGAAATAGGCACATGGATCCTACCCACTTATGGACTGCAATGCTGGGACAATTCCTAAGCCCTCTCTCCTAATGAAAGTTCTTTCCCCACCAGCCTATCACCCACAGTTGCCACTCCCACTCCACACCCCTCAAACCAATCAGAATTTCTCCTCCTTGGGACAAAAGCAAGGGACCTGTGTACATTTCAAGGGGAGAATTTAAACCATGATGAGCTACAACCACATACTCACCTCAATGGCTAAAACTGAAGACATTGATAATACCAAGTGCTGACGAGGTGTGAAGCAACAGGAACTCTCTTACATTACCGGTGGGGATACAAAATGATGCAATCACTTTGGAAAACTGTTTGGCAATGTCTACTAAAGCTAAACATATGCATCTCCTACAAGCCAGCAATCCCACTCCTATGTATAAACTCAAGAGAAATGAATGTGTATGTCCACCGAAGGATATGTACAAAAATGTTCATAGCAGCTTTATCCACAATAGCCAAAAACTGTAAAAACACAAATGTTCATCAATGGGATGATGGATAAATGAATTATTAAATATTCATACAATAGAATACTGCACAGTAAAAAAAATATTCTGATACATACAACATGGATGAATCTGACAGACATTACATTAAGCAAAAGAAGCCAAACTCACAAAGAGTACACACTGTGTGATACCATTTATATGAAGTTCAAGAAGAGGCAAAATTAATCTATGGCAGGGGTCCTCAAACTTTTTAAACAGGGGGCCAGTTCACTGTCCCTCAGACCGTTGGAGGGCTGGACTATAGTTTAAAAAAAACTATGAACAAATTCCTATGCACACTGCACATATCTTATTTTGAAGTAAAAAAACAAACGGGCAAAAACACCCGGCGGGCCGGATAAATGTCCTCGGTGGGCTGCATGTGGCCCGCAGGCCATAGTTTGAGGACCCCTGATCAATGGTGATATAAGTCAGAATAGTGGTTACCTCTGGGAAGGAGTGGGAGATGGTTATGGAGTGAACGGGGGCATGAGGAACCATCTGGGGTGCCAGAAGTGGTTCTATATCTTGATCTAGATGGTGGTTACTTGGGTATATACACAGGTAAAAAATTCATCAAGCAAAACACTTAGGATTTGTATACTTTGTGCCCTTTACTATGTAGACCAAAATTTCTAAAGTTTCAAAAAATATAAGAGAGAATTTCTCCTCCATTCACCTCGTGGAACACTGATCCAGGCCACCCTTTTTTCCTATCCTCCTTCTCCTCATCTGCAGATCTGTAGACACCAGGACATGTGACAGAGCCAGTTGACTACTCCACCCAACAGATTATTTGGGGGAGGCAAATTGATACAATAGTAGGCATAATTAGTGGGAAATCAGATGAGAGATTGGCACTGCAGTCTGAGACAGGATAAGCACTTCATGCTAAAATGCCTCCAGAGACTTTTCCTGTCTCCTGTTAACAAAAGGGTGACTCATGCCGAGGCGGAGATGAAGGAATTATTTGAGCATGGATGATTTCCGCTCCCTTGGAAACTTGAGTTCAAGAGACACACTGAAACACACAGAGAGAGAAAGAGAGAGAGAGAGAGAGAGAAAGTCTATGTCTGAGAGGCACTGATTCCAGAATGATTTAAATACTCAAAATGAGAGATAGAGATTTAAGAAAAATTAGCAGGTGTACCAAGCTCACATAATATATGCATTCGTTGTTTTTATTTATCTATTTTCTAATTTGCATGCAGTAAAATTCATTCTTTGTAGGGTACAGTCATATAAGATTGAACAAATGCATACAGTTGTGTAGCCACTACAACAATCAAGACACAGTTCTATCACCGCAAAAAGTTCCCTTGAGGTGCCCCTTTGTAATCAACTGCTTGCCCCACCCCTAAACCCTGCAACCAATGTCTGTTCTCCATTCCCATAATTGTACCTTTTCCACAATGTCACATAAATGGAATCACACAGCATGTAGCCTTTTGGGTCTGACTTCTTTCACTTAGCAGAAGGCCTTTGAGAATCATCCATGTTGTTATATTAATATGTATCAATATTTTATTTCTTTTTATCACTGAATAGTATTCCCTGCTATAGATGTAACAGTTTGTTTAACCATTCACCGGTTGAAGGACATTTGGGTTATTCCTAGTTTTTGGCAATTATGAATAAAGCTGCTATAAACATTTATGTACAGGTTTTGTATGAGTATATATATGTTTTCATTTCTCGGGCAAATACCTGTAAGTGGGATTGCTGGTAAATATAGGTTTAACTTTCTGAGACACTAACAGTTTTCCTAAGGGTTTGTATCATTTTACATTCCCACTAGCAATGTATGAGAACTCCAATTGTTCCACATCCTTGCCAACGGTTGGTATTGTTGCTTTAAAAATTTCTAGTCACTGTCATAAGTGTGGAGTGATATCTCATTGTGATTTTAACTTTCATTTCCCTAATGAATAATGACGGTGAGCATCTTTTCATGTGCTTATTTACCACTCATATATCTTCTTTGGTGATGTGTCTCTTCAAATCTTTTGCCCATTTTTTAATGGAGTGTTTATTTTCTTATTGCTGAATTTGGAGAGTTCTTTATATATTCTAAACATCAGTTCTTTGTTAGAAGTGTGATTTGCAAATCTTTTCTCTCCATCTATGGCTTGTATTTTCATACTGTTAACAGTGTCTTTTGAAGAGCAGAAGTTTTTAAATTTGATAAAGTCTAATTTATCAACTTTTTCTTTTATGGATCATGCCTTTTGTGTCATGTCTAAGAATTCTTTGGGTCACAAAGATTTCCTCTATGTTTTCCTAAAAGCTTTATAGCTTTATGTTTTATATTTATGTCTATGATTAACTTGAGGTTAATTTTTATATAAGTTCTGAAGCTGGGTCAAGGTTCATCTTCTTGCATCTGGATGACCAATTATTCCAGCATCATTTATTGAGAAGAGTATCCTTTCTCTGTTGAATTGCCTTTGCAACATTAATGAAAATCAATTGACTATATTTGAGTGGCTTAACTTCTGGACTAACTGTTCTACTCTATTGCTCTATGTTTCTAGTCTTTCACTAGTACCACACTGCCTTGATTAACGTGGCTTTATAGTAAGTCTTGAAATCAAATAGTGTGAGTTCTTTGACTTTGTTCTTTTTCAAAATTGTTTTATATATCCTAGTCCATTTGCTTTTTCATACAAAATTTTAAATCAGTTTATCAGTGTCTACTCCAAAAAATCCCACTGGAATTTTGATTAGGATTGCATTGAATCTATAGATCAATCTGTGGAGAACTGATATCTAAACAATATTGAGTTTTCTGATGGATGAACATGGTATATCTCCCCATTTGTTTAGATATTCCTTGGTTTCTTTCTTCATATATTGTAGCTTTCAGCATAATGATCCTGCACATACTTTGTTAGACTTTGCACTTTTGGGAAGGTGCTATTATAAACATTACTTTTTTTTTCTTGAAGAGATAGGGTCTTGCTCTGTTGTCCAGGCTAGAGTGTAGTGACATCATCATAGCTCACTGCAACCTCCAACTCCTGGGCTCAAGTGATCCTCCTCCCTAAGCTTCCCAAGTAGCTAATTTTTCTATTTTTGTAGAGACAGGATATCAATATGTTGCTCGGGCTGATCTTGAACTCCTGACCTCAAGTGATCTTCCTGCCATGGCCTCCTAGAGTGCTAGGATTACAGGTGTGAGCCACCACGCCCAGCCAAAATATTACTGTTTTTAAATTTTGAATTTCAATTGTTTAATGCTGATATATAGAAATTTTTATGTATTTGCCTTGTATCTTGTAATGTGCTAAACTAACTTATTATTTCTAGGAGGTTTTTTGGGTAGATTCTCTGGAATTTTCTACATAATAATGTCTTCTATAAATAGAAACAATTTTATTTCTTCCTTTCCAATCTGGATACCTTTTATGTAAGCATTTTAAGGTCAGCCCCATCCCTGGCTAAAATTTTCTCTTCCAAAAGCCAAACTGTGCAGTTCTTAAGATGTTGCCCATCTCACATATTGCACACTAATAATTAAAACTGGAGATCGACTAGACTACATTGGTTGGTATAGGTTAAGTTTTGCTGTAGGAACAAATAGCCCCAATATCTGAACAACAAATATCTCTTTCAACAAAAAAGTTTCTAACTTGCTCACAGTACCTGTCCATCATGGATCAACAGGACTCTGCCCTTCATGGTATCTCAGGGAACCAGGCAGATTGACCAGCCACTGTCTTAATTGACCAGAACAAGTCACATGACCCCACCCTACCACACCTTCAAGAAGGGGGCTAGGAAATACAATCCTACCCTATGCCTGGAAGTGGAGAGCCAGAAATATTTGGCGAAGAGCACTAATGACCATTAAGGAATACACAAGCACGCACACAGAGGAACATAAGATGTATAAAAATCATTCTCACATAAGCTAAAAAGTGGCATATGCCTCTAGAGATATATAGAGAAAGCACAATTGGAGTTAAGAGAAGGTTTCCCTTGTGTGAGCTCTGGGGAGGGCTCAGGCAGCAAGAAACTTTGGAACTGGGCCTTGAAAGATGGTGGAATCTGGACATTCAATATGTTTCTATTTCATAACATAGTAGAGTAGTCAAGCAGGGATTCTGAAGCCATACTGTCTGGGTTTAAATCCCAGATCTTCTCAGTACTAGCTGTGTGACCTTGAGCAAACCATTTAACTTCCCTGTGCCTAAGTTTCCCATCTATAAAATGAGGATATTAATAGTGCCTGCTTCATAGGTTGGCAAGAGAATTAAATGAGTTAATATTTGTAAAATTCTAGAATAGTTCCTGGCACATAAGTACTATGAATGGCAGATACAAATAGACACACACACACACAACCCTGGTGTCAATAAATTAGAAATCCAAAAGTCCAAACAAGTCCTTTCCTTGAGATTTTTAAACACTGAGACTAGATAAGAAAAAAAAATTAGAAACTGAGTTATCTCTGGTGAAATGTACCCCTGGTTCCAGAGAACAAGGTTTGCAAACTGATGCCCATTTCAGTATGTTACAACCAGACTTTCAGATCAGATTTCTTAGCTGTAGGTCAGCATTTTCCCTTCCCCTGTCCAGAGCTAGCCAGGGCTAAATATGACAGCTGAGCCTCTCCTAGATTTTGCTCACTGACTTTGGTGACTTTGGACGTGGTATTTAGGAAAGTCTGTTCACCGAGCTATGTGAAACTAAACCTTCACTCATCACTTGCCTGCGGATGTTCTTGAGTACCAGGGAGGAATAGAGACCTCACAGGACAGATAAGCATGTGAAAATAAGGGATTTGCTCAGAGACACGCTGTCAGGAAAAGGGTAAGACCAGCACCAGGAGACCTCCACGTCTCTTGGAAGATAAGCAACTGAAGAAATATTTCTACTGCAAACAAAAAATAATAAAGCTCATAGGAGTAATAATGAAAACTTCCCTTGGTTTAACTTGTCTGCATGAATAAAGCTCTCTCAAGTACGTTCCCATGTTTGGTTCCCATGACAACCCTTTAAGGAAGGCAGGGGTGAGAGTTAGTAGTCACTCCAATTTCACAGCTGAGAACAATGAGGCTCAGAAAGGTGAAGTGACTTGTCCATGACATTGCAACTAGTAAGTAACAGAGGAGAAACTTGAACTCAGGGATCCTTCTACCCCATCATGGTTAACTCCAAGGCCCTATTTCCAAAAAGGCGAATGGTATACTGTCAGTGAGGTATAAAATGATATAATTTTATATTATATATATTTCTTAGAAAAGAACTGTAAAACCAGGACTAACTAGTGATTTGAAGTTTCCTTTTACAATAAATTTTATTTAAAATATTAGTCAATTTCAAGAAAATCTTCAGCAATTATTGGCACAGATGGTACATGAATGTGGCAAAAATAGTGAAGACGGTCCCCAAAGGACTGAAGGCTGCAAACCCTGCTGTAAGGTGGTTGGAAAGAACAGTGACTTGGGTATGGGTGCTCTAGGCCTGGCTTTGTCACTATGTGCCCTCGTCCTAGCCACTGAGCTCTCTGAGCTTCAGCTCTATCCTATGTAGAATAAGAGCATTAGTTGTAGTAATTTCTGGAGCCTCTCCAGCTGGAATCTTCTAAGATAGAAGCTGAGTGTCATGTCCAAGAAGAGTGTGAAGGGGTGGGGTTTTTTGGCCGCCTTCTCCTGCAGTCAGCTTTAATTTGCCTGAAATAAAGCTGACAGGAGGCTGTTGGATTCAGGGCACATTCCTCTGTGTCAGCCACTCAGGGTCTCTTTTCTCAGGAGCTTCTAAGGAGGGCCCCTTTGACAGCCTGGATTCAAAAGTCTCCTTCCCCCTCCTTGGCCGTGCACCCTGGGCCCCACAGCCTGCTTAGGAAGGAGACCAGGACAAAGAAAAAGGGAAGGAAAGGGTTTCTGCAGAGCCGTCTCCCATAATGAAAGAGCAAAACAGAAGAGTTGTAAGGATTCCATCAGGGAGGAGATTAGGGGCAGCGAGAGGAATGGAATACATGACGGGCTTGCTAGGAGTGGGATCGGGGTCAGTGGGAAGGTTTTCTGGAAAGAGCCAGGGTTCCCATTTGATTGTGTCTTGGAGGTACTTACGGGTGGGCGGGACAATGGCAGCTCTCTTACAACTGAATCAGGTCAGCACCCCGACCAAGAAGGTATAGGAAGGTCACCATCAGCTACTGAAATTATGAGAAAATCCAGGACCACCCTGACCTGCTTTGTGATCCTGGGCACGAACTTAATCTTCCGGTGCCTCAGTTTCCTTATATGTGAAATGGATATAATAACTGTAAGTATCTCCTAAGGTTAAATAAAATAGTACATGTGAAGCCTGGCATGTGATAAGAACACAGTAAATGTTACTGATTATGTTTACTATTGTTAATCTTATACTGGACAGTCAGAACAGTGTTCTAGCTTGGAGTTAGATAAACGTGAGTTGAAATCTTGGCGTGGCCACCAATTAGTCCCATAACTGGGCTTCAGTTTTCATCGACAAAATATTGATACTAATAGTACACACCCCAAGAGAAGGTGGTTGTAAAGATTCGATTGCATAATAACATAAAGTACTGAGCAGAATGTCTGTCCACATATTTAAATTGCTCAATAAAGGATAGTTGTGATAGACATGGAGCTGCACCCCCCAAATCCTCCCTCGAGGAAAGACTCTTTGCCTCGGCTTCAGGGAATGCTGCCAGCAGACATCGTCTACTGTTAGCGCCTTCTGGGACTGTGTGTCCCTAGTAAGTTCTCTGAAGCAGAGCCTCCCACTTTGGGGTGTCCCCAAGGTATTCAGCACAGTGCTGCAAATATAGTAGGTCAGCTCTAAAAATTTATTGATGGACTGACTCATTTAATGACTTACTTCTGAAACATGGAACACATTTCAATGGAGTATACTTTGAGACAGTTCAGGTGAGAGAAGGGGGAAAACTACACATACCCTAATTCCAATTCCAGAGCAGGGATTAGGTTGCCCTTGCCAGTATCTCTTGCCAATTTAAGAGAGGTTTTTTTTTTTTTTAAAGATAGGATACAGAGGCCTGGCGTTTTGGGATCCAATTTAGTTCTCGTCAAAAATCCCTCCACTCTCTCCCCAGGCCTGGCTGGGAGGGAGGACACTCGCTTCGTGCTGACCTCGTTTCCAGTCAAGACTGCCTGTGAAAACGCAGTCTTGGCAGATGTGCCCTTTCGAGAAGATTTTTATCTTACAGAACTTGACAGATTTTCGGCCTCACTCTTTAATTTGAAGTTTCTCATATTACCCCCTCCCCTCTCGCCATTCCAGCTTGGGTAATTTTTCTCTAAAGCGACAGTTTCTCAGTTGGTGGTTGCATTCCAGAGTGGGTTAATGTGAAAGGCAGAATTGCCACATCTTGAATAACTTAAACCAAAGTGAGCACTGAATATGGGATTGACCAGAGTGTAGCACAGTCCTGGGCTTTTGAGCAGTAGTTTCCAAACACCAGTCCATGAACCAGGGCCAAAGCCCCACTCCCATGGAATTACAATCCAGTAGGGGTATGGGAAAATGTAATACTTGCCACCATCCTTTGCAGCTCCTCTCATCAAGAGGAGGAGCCTTTTTCTGTACCCCTTGAATCTGGGCTGGTCTTGTGACTTGTTTGACCAATCCGATGCAACAAAAGTGACACTGTGCAATTCTCAGCTTGGAGCTCAAGAAGCCCTCTCAAACTCTTGGAACACTACAACTGCCATGTGAACAAGCCTGGGCTAACCTGCTAGAGGACAAAAGAATGTGTCCCAGATTCTTGATCCATGTGTCCAATAAACTTTAGGCCACTGGTATTGCTTTACTCCTCATGTGCTTATTCCAAAATTTTTATTGAGGAAGGTTTTTTTTGTTTTATTTTATTTTAAATTGGCAAATAATAATTGTATATATTTATGGGATATTTGAACTAAAATAAAGAGAAAGGTCCCACTGCCCCAGCCTTTCCAATGAAGACCATGACAAACTAGCCGGCTGCCACTGACCTGTCAGCTAGCAGCATTTGCATGAACAGGCTCAGCCAAAATGAGCCAAGCTGGGCTCAAGCAGAAGAACCACTCAGCTGAGCCTAGATCAAATTGGCAAGCTACAAAATCATGAGTAATTGAATAAATGATGATTTAGGCCACTAAGTTTTGGGGTAGTTTGCCACATAATAAAACTGATAAAGGGGAGACTAATGGATATAGGGGGATACAGAAAGTAAAGAAGAAAACAAAAAATGACCACAATAATACAGGTTGCGACAGGTACGATAAAAGAAACAAACAGACTGTGGTGGTGAAGGAGTATGGGTGACAAATTTGAAAAAGATAGGGAAGACTTCCCTAAAGAGGTGACATTTTTGCAGAAATCCAAGTGAGAGGAAGGAGACAGGTGCAAATCAAAGCCTCTGAGGCTGTTTTCGAGAAACAGAACAAAGGGCATTGTAGCTGGGCCTGGGAGAAAAGGAGAATGGGAGAATGTGGCCAGAAGGAAAGTCAGAAGAGTGGACAAAATGCAGTAAGAAACCACTAGAGGCCTTTAAACAGAAGAGTGACACGATCTGATTTCCACCATTCAGAAGATTATAGGATGCCAAGAGTAGAAGCAGCAAGCGTGGTTAGGAGGCTATTGCAAAGTCTAGGTGAGAAAAGATGCTGGCTTAGACTATGGAGGTCTCGATGGTGGGCATGAGAAAGGGCCAGATTCTGGAATTATTTTAGAGGGAAAGCCTCCTCACAGCACATATGCTGGCTTGAAACCAAATTTTGTTACTTGATCCATGTGTCTAATAAACTTTAGGCCACTGGTATTGCTTTACTACTCATGTGCTTATTCCAAAATTTTTATTGAGGAAGAGTTTTTTTGTTTTATTTTATTTTAAATTGACAAATAATAATTGTATATATTTATGGGATATTTGCACTAAAATAAAATCTTAAGGCCCACCGCCCCCCATTGGCTGACTGAGAGGACCCCCTCTTTGCTAAAGGAATATCCTAAAACTAAATTACCTGCCAGGAGGAGGGAAGTCAGACACACCTCATCATGCCCCCCTCCCTTCTTGGGGACATTCTTTGTAACCCATTAACAGGCCTAAGGGTATGTAAGACAAACCTGCAGGTCCTCAATTTACACAACAAATATATGTCTAGTGGCTTATCTCTGATAACAGCTCCTTATGTTAAAACATTCCAAGCCTTTAGACAAAGCTTCCTGTCTTTAACCAATTACAAGTCAAAGAATCTTTAAACCCACCAATAACCTGTAAGGCCCCGCTTCAAGATGGCCCACCTTTTCGGGCCAAACCAATGTATGCCTCCCATGTATTGATTTATGACTTTACCTATAACCCTTGTCTCCGTGAAATGTATAAAACCAAACTGTAACCCAGCCACAGCGAGTCCACTTGCTCAAGGCTTCTTGAGTGTGCCTCCGGGTCATGGTCCTCAAATTTGGCTCAAAGTAAACCTCTTTAAAATTATTTTTACAGAGTTTGGCTTTTTTTTTTTTCCGTTAACACAGCCAAAGCACAAAGACATCCTTATAGATCTATTGATGATTTTATATCTATAGGATATATTCAGAAATGTGGGACTCCTGGGTCCCAAATGTTGCAGTTACCTATTATTATGCAACAAACCATCCCAAAACTTAATGGCTTAAAAAATAACAATTCATTTCTGCCCCCAAATCTCCAATTCAGGAAGGACTCAGCAGGGATGGATCATCTCTGTTCTCAGTGGTATCATTTGGGGCAGCTCAACTCAGGGCTGGAAGATCTACTTTCAAAATGGTTCACCCTCATGGTTGGTAAGCTAGTGTCGGCTGTCAATTTGGAGCTCAGTCAGGACTGTGGGTCAGGGGGCCTTGGTTCCCCTCCACTTGGGCCACTCCACAGGCTGCTTGGGTTTTCTCACAGCACAGTGGCCACGTTCTAAGAGTGAATGTCTCAAAAGAACCAAGCAAAAGTTGCATGATTTTTTTTATCATCTAACCTCAAAAGTCATGCAGTGTCACTTCCACCACATTCTATTTGTGGAATAGAATAGTCTCATTCCTCTCCCCTTGGATCTGGTTGGGTGGATTTTTGACTGAGTCTCCACCTTCTGATGGAGGAGAGCAAGGTTCTAGAAGAAACACATAAGATGGAAGGTATTGCTACAGCCACCTTTGAAAAATACAGTCCTGCCTTACAAAGGTCACATAGCTAGTAAGTGATGAAACTAAGATTAAAAAAACCTGGTCTGTTTTTCATTCCGTAATGTGATGTTGTTTCATTGGTACGTGAGTGGAGTCATCTCCTACGGTTAGATTTGGGGTACGAAAACCAAGTCAAGGAAAGACTGTACAGGGGAGTCAACTGTGCACTATACCTTGTGGAAATCAACCTCCCAGGATTATCTGATGACTTCAAGAGCTGCTGCCTTCAGTGAGCTGCCTCTCTGCCCATAGCATAGCAAGGTTAAGGACAAGGCGGGTAGGGTTTCCTAATGGCCTTAGCAACCAATCCCCTTCCAGGGCATGTCAGTCTAGCGCTGCTGCTCCCACTCATCACTCACCACCCATCCCAGAGGGAGTTATTCAACAGCAATACATTCATAGTCATCGGCGAAAACAGGAAAAGTATCTCGGTTCTGCTTTTTGTTCTATGCTTTTCTTTTTACAATTTTGCTCTGACAGAATGGAGCAGTTTAAATCAGAAGACTGAAAGAACAAAAGGTCAGCTGGGCAGGAAAGCTTCCTACTACATAAATGAACAAGGTTACATGGTCAGACAAAGCCCCTGAGCTGTGTTATTGTGCAAAGTGAGGCTGCAAGTGCATTTCAGAATATTAATTTTTTTTTAAAAAAAAATTGCCCTTCGGTTTTTGGCCTTGCTTATTTCTTTCACCTAGATGCCTCCTTTATTTATCAAAAACATAAACCATGGCCTTCCTCTGTGGCTACATCTATTTTGGAGGTTAGTATTTTTAGTTAATTTTGTCTCCAAAGAACAATCCCCATCTCCACCCTCTGTGCTCCTACCCCACCCCGCACAGCATGGCAGCTAATCTCTTAATGGAGTTCCAGATGTCCATGCCTCATTTATTGAGAAGAATTAGGCCCGTGGAGCTAAGAACAGACCCTGACAGTAGACACATTCTTGGCCAAGGTGTAAGGTAACTTCTCCCCCACTCCTGATATCCTTTCAGAGCCATGTGAGCTGTAAGTAAGACACCACTTGATTCTAGGTCACTCTCTACTTGTTTCCCAAATTCACAGGTCTAATGTAGCAGGTTTAAGCCACCAAGTTTAAGGTAAATTTTTAGGCAGCAATAGAAAACTTAAACAGCTGGTATTAACCCTAAGTAGGTCTTAGGTCATGTTATCTAGAATTAGAGCCTAAGACAGGGATTTTTGTTCAAGTGATTAATTAGGGGGAGCAGGATGGGGCAAGGGGAAAAATCCAAGCAAGGATGTGGTCTCTCCTGGAGACTAGCTTCAGCCTGATCCCACGGGTAGCACATGGGGAGCATAAATAGCACCACAGAGTTAATCAAACCTCAAGGCAAGGCTTTGATACCCCCGTGTCAGCCAGTCATTGATCAAAGTCTGTGGGGGTTGTGGGGAGAGGTATGAGTGAGTAGCAGAGGGGTACAGTGTGCAGGGACAGGAGCAGCTGAGAGTTATCAGCCAACACTAATAAGAGCTGGGGAATGAGCCCGAGACAAAACCTTGGGCAAAGCAATCTAAACAGATGTCCCTTAGTTGCCTCATGGATATACCACAAAGACAATATTTTGTCACAATTTTAGGGTGCATCGCTCCTGTGCCTTTCCAAGGACATGACTTTGCCCTGGTCAGCCCAAGGCATCTATTTGCTGGGAGGTGGGGGGTAGGGTAAGGGGAGATTAAGATTTTGCAACAGAGGAAATGTAGAGAGAAAGACCAAAGTAATATTTGGCTTTGGACATTCAAAATCAGATTATGCAGCAGGCAAGGGGCTTGCAAGCCAAGAGATTGTCTTGAGGAGGGATTTTCCAGAATCATTTGTAGCCAATAGTGAATAACCTTAGAAGATACAACTCCTGGGTTTTTTACTATAGGGCAAAGTGTTGGCCATTGTCTGCCATGAAGGCATAGCCCCACGAAGAAGGAACTATGAAAAAAGAGAAGGAAAATTCCACCTAAGAATTTATGGAAAGTAGGAGAGTGTGAGGTGAGGAAGCCATAGCATGCCTGTGTCCTGAGCTCCCCTTTCTGGGATGTGTGGTAGCCACACTGAGAGACAAGACAGCCTCCAACAAACCCAGAATTGTCACCTTGGGTGGCACCGTGGGATTAAGCAGAAGGGTCCCTGATCTTCCCAAACTGCCTTTGGTCCCTGTAGGGTATGCCACTTAGGTTAAGACCTAGGACAATGTCACTCTGCAATGGACCACACAGAGGCCTCAGGAGACACCCAGGGGTCTACAGTCATCAGGAGCCCAGGGGAGGCCTGGTTATACTGGGAGGGCCACAGGCTTGGGCACACCGAGAGAGGTCAGATCCCAACATGCTGCAGCAAAAGACATCAGCCTAGCATCTGGGAAAGGCTAAGGATCCTAAGTCCTTTGCTTCATGGAGTTTAGGAAGTGCTGAGAGACAAGTTTTCACCAAATGAAAGTCTGAATATCTTCTAAAAGGTCCATTTATATTATCGCAATAATATAAATGTTTAAACCAGAATGGACATTTAATTTTATGTTATCCCACCAATAAGCAGATAGGGGCTTAGCAGACTCATTAAGGATCAAATAAAAATAATTTTGGGGGCACACTCCATGTGCAACTCAGTTTAATTCTGCCATGTGTACAAAGAGGTTTAGCCAGATGATCTTCCATGTGCTTTCTCACTTTAAAATTCCCTGATTTTGACCTGGCACAGAAAGAGGCCACGATAGCTGAGAACAATTTAAGGCAACCCCAGGAGAAAACAAGGCCTCCCTGGCTCTCCAGGGCCAAGGCAGCCCCAGGCAAAGCCGCAGGTCCCTAGTTCCGACTTCCAGCTTCCAGCTTCCGGCTTCTGGGACCTGGCTGTGTTTGCAGAGCTGTAGGTCCTCACTTCGGGGCTGCATGCTCATGTGCTCAAGCCTGTGCCCTCCAGCACCACCCGCTCCTCTTCCACCCTCCCGCCTCAGGTGCTTCGGGCTTTTCAAGACCCATTTGTGCCTCTGTCATCAGAGAGCAAAGGAAAGAGGAAGCTCACCTCTCTTGCTAGTTCTCAGAAAAGGCTTGGTGAAGAGAAGGTGAAGAATCCTCCTGAGCTTGCAATGAGGTTTGGAGCCAGTCTGGGAGTCCTATTGGCTCACCCAATGCCACTGCCCTCAGCGTTCTCAGAACATGCCAGTTCTTTCCGCATGGCCATGACTTTACCCTGCTTTTCTCTTCACCTCAACTGCTTTTCTTCAAGTGCATGGTTTCTCCTTCAAGCTTCACTCAAATGCAACCTCTTGAAGGAAGAAATCCCTAAGAACTCTAGGAAGATATGCCTCCCTCCTCCGGGTTACATTTTGTCCTTGCTGCTGTGCACAATGGCACCGGTAACAATGGAGTGCTTCTGCCTCCCCTCTTAGACTAAACTTCTCAAACTCAGGTGCTGCCTTGATTTCAACTCAGTGTCCCCAACACCTGCCATGTTGAAGATATTCAATAAATGTTTCTGGAGTGAATGAGAGCCAAGAGACCATTGTCAGGAAGCGCCTTGCTGCTGAAGGTGTGGTCCATGCCTGGGAGCTTGTTAGAAATGCAGCATCTCAGGCCCCACCCTTGGCATGCTGAGTCAGAGTCTGCATTTTAGGAAGACCCCAGGTGATTCCTGTGCACATGAATGTTTGAGCATCACTGCCTTAACACACTGCAGGATCAGAGACTGGCTGACCATAGGGTTGGTGAACTTTTTCTTAAATGGCAAATATGAGCTGCTTTGTGGGCCACATATAGTCTCTGTGGCAACTACTCAACACTGTCATTGCAGCGTGAAAACAGCCAGAGACAATATGTGAATGAATAAGCATGGATGTGTTTCAATAAAACTTTATTTACAAAAACAAGTGGCGAGCAAAATTCGGCCTGCAGGCCATAGCTTGCTGACCCATGGTTTACCAGAAGGAAAGGTGGCTGATTTTATGGAAACAATACATTTTAATCCCCAAATCCCCTCCCCACCCTTGCTTCCACCCTGAGCTTCTAACAGGGAAGAAATTCTCAGTGACCCTTAGAGAAATATGTAGCTTGACTTCTTAACAGCTGAGAGAGTGCTTGTAGAAAATCTCTTGCTTCCCACAGCCCCATTCATATTGGGAGGTGTTTCTTGCATGAAATTTCTGAGAGGAGAGATGCTTCAGAACTCTTGTCTTTTAAAATAAAAATATCAATAAAAATGCATATGTACAAAAGAATGTCAAACATATGCACATGTATAGATAAAGAAAAGCAATAAAATGAACACCAATGTACATCACTCAGATTAAGAACTAGAACTTTACCATAGCCCAGAAGCTCCTGTCCCCCTTATGTCCATCTACAACTGAACTCCCCTCCCCACGCCACCAGAGGTAACTATTATCCTTAATGTGTGTTAATCTCCCTGTTAGTTTGCTATTTTTATCACCTATGCATGTATGGTTGTTGCATTTCCTTTTTTGAACTTTAGGCAAATGGAATCATGCCATACGACTCCCTCTGTAATTTCCTTCTTCTCATCAACATCTCATTTTTGAGATTCAGCCACATTGGTGCATGGAGCACTCTATATAGTACTCCATTATAGGAATCTACCACAATTTATGTATCCATTCAATTGTGGGCAGACACATGGGTTGTTTCCAGTTTGGGGCTATTAGGCATTTGCAAACATTCTTACACAAGTTTTCTTGTATATGTGTACAAGAATTGTCTCAAGGGCATATGCCTCGGAATGGAATTGCCAGTTTGTAGGGTATGCACATGTCCATCATTCTCCCACCAGCAGTGCATGAGGCTTCCTACTGCTCCACATTCTTGTTTCATGGATTTATTTGTTCTAGTTCCTTCCCTCTCTTTGTCTCTTTTTTTAGTCATGGTTCTAGCTTCATGCCCTTGGTTTCTTCCTAGGGTAACTCTTTAGTTCTGCCATATGATTCATTCATTCAGCAAATATTTACTAAGCATCTACCCTGTACTCGGACATTGAGTTGGGCACTAGAGCTTGGACAAACATGAGACATGTGCTCTGCCCTCGAGGGGCTCAGTCTACTGATTAAGAGAGACATATAAGCAAATCATTGCAAAATAATGTGGTTTGGGCAACAATAGAAATGTGTGCAAGGCATTATGGGAGCACTAAGGAGGGTGCCACAGGGCTTAGGTCCAAGAGACCAATGACTCTGCAGACTGGGTTGGGTGGAGAGGAGTTCCAGCTTCTTAGACACTGTCAATGCATATTACTTACACACACACACACACACACACACACACACAAAGGATCCCCACCCTGGAGTGCCAGCCAAGCTTAAAAACAAACAGACTCTGAAGTGTCAGATCTGAAATCCTGGTCCTTTTCCCACAATGTAAGGAATGTGAATTAATTTGAAGTTTCCTTTGAAAATTCTTATTCTTTTAAGTTTCTAACAGTCTGGCTCCGCATGCCAGCCACCCACCCTCTTCTGCTGGGGTTATGTGTTCAGTTTATATAGTGGCCACCAATGCTCTTTAGAGAGAGGGGCTTTGGAAGCCACACACCTGCCATAAAACAACTCTTCTGCCCAGGCCACCCCTGGGAGTCCAGGGACCCAGGAAAAACTCACTTTGTGCTCTCAGGGTAAAGTTGGTATTAAGGGCTGTTCTAAAAGAAAAAAGAAGCCTCCAACTGGGCACAAAGTCAGCAAGGAACAAGCAGAGACAGTCAGTAATCCACTGAGATGCCCTTGGAGCCATTCCACATTTTTGTACATGGTTCCTGGTGGCCTTTCCCACCCACCCACCAGCACCCACATCTTGGTTGGGGGGACTGCTCTAGGCTGTTGGAGCCTGCTTTGTCCTTGGATAAACTCCCCTTGTCCCCTGATGGAGACACTACCTCCAGAGTGCTGCTGCAGATTGAGCCAAAGTTTTGCCTCCATGGGGTTTTCCTTGTTGCACCCTTGCTTGGCAGCCTTCCTTGCCCAGTCCCACTTCTGCACTCCCCAACTGGCCTTTAATACAGCCCTTTCCTATGAAACTTTGTGTCTGTGGCTTCCAGGGACCCCAGCCAAAGGCAAAAGGTGAGTATTGGTACTGGGGAGGCTATGGTTCCCACTGGCTTGGTTAGCTAAGGATGGGGCAGGGTGAGGATTTTAAGAGCCTTGGCCCTCTGCTCATACCACCTGGCAACAGGCACCTGGGCCAGCCACCTCCTTGTCCAGCTACAAGCCACAGGGCCTGTCTTCCCTCAGCCACTGCTCTGATTCTCTCTAATCTTGGTGAAGTAATACGAGCTCACCACATTTCCTGGATCAAGGCCTTGCCCACTAAAATACAAATAGGTCTCCTGGAAGCCTCCTAGATAAACTTTGCTTGGGCTGGCCCTAGGGTTTCTAAAAAATGTCATGGAAAAGGCACACACGTTTGGGGCCTGACAGCTCATCCTGGCGTTGCAACGAGGAAGGGTGTGGGAGCACTGTTACCTGGGGAGGGGAGACAGCAAAAGACTGTGCACTCCACATTGACGAGCCTTTCCTTGCCATATTCGCTCTGAAGGAAATTCTAAGTTATAGGCGTCCTTGACCACAGAGGATTATGAAAATACTAAAGGAACATTTTCAGTCTTAATGGAATGCCTCTAAATCATATGTTTTGGTAGCACAGATCCTGCTGACTCGGAATGTCAGAATTGGCAGGTGTGAAAAATCCATACCATCCATCACTGTAAAACTCATCTTCTCCCCGGGGGGTCTGTAGCTAACAGAGCTGAGGAAAAAAGAAAACACGTGGAGGAGGAGACACTGCAGGAAACACAGTCAGGGCTTTCACAGGCAGACACCGGCATTCGTCATCATTAGTCAAATGAAGAGTGAAGCCAAAGGTCTGCAACCTCCCAGCACGGCATCCCTCCTCTGCTCTGAAGGGCTGGCAGACAGTAGGCCAGACATCTTGTGAGAGGCCCACGGTCTGTAGCCCAAGTGCCAGTTGGGTGTGAAGTGGCCCCCCTTAAAGACTTCCAGCAGAGCCATGGCCAGGTACCTTTGGTGCTCCTGCCCTGACTTATGCACAATGGACAGAAATTTGGTAGAAGGTCACTATCAGTCAGAGGAGAGCTGAAATGAAGTACAAGATGCGTTTCTGTGGAGGGTGTGGAGAGGATCAGGAAGGCGGGGCCTCAGGAATGAAGAGACTTGAGGGGCTTCACAGATGTGGACAGAACCACTATATGTTCACTGACATTCATTTCCTGTCATCATGAGCACACAGCTAGATGCATTACCCAGCCTGCCTTGCATTAGGTGCTGACACGTGACTGAGTTCAGGCTAATGGAATGTGGATGACAGTGAGATGTATTTTGTTCTCACCTGGGCTGTGGAACCTCCTGCAGGATCCTCCCTGACCTGCCTTCCAGGGGCAAAGGACATAGTTGATGACACTAAAGCTCTAGGGAACACATAGAGTCTCAGGTGGAAGGAACCTGGATCCCTGCATGACTGCATGGAGCAAAACCCTCATCCCCACATGGCCAGCTGGACTTTATGTGAGCAAGAAATACATGTCTATTGTGTTAGGCTCCTGAGATTTGGGGATTGTCTATGATAGCAGCTAACATTGCCTAAATTAATTCAATGGAGAAGCTGGATCATGACAAAAGCAACCTTCAGTGTTTCACAATTGGGCCAAGAATGGGCCCTGGTGGCAACAATCCTACAAGGAAACCAACAAAAAACCTAGCTACCCACATCAAAAAGTTCCCTCCTCAAGTTGAGAAGCAGAGTAGTATGCAAAGAACAAGTGCTATGCAGGCTGGCAGGCTAAAGCATGAATTCTGATTTTATTATATGCTAGTTGTCTTACCTCACAAGGATGCCTCACCTCTAAGGCTCAGTTTCTTCATCTGTAAAATAGAGACAACCACATCTAATTCTTGTGGTTGTTGTAATGCTCAGATTCAATGAGATTACACATCCTATGTGTCTATACTATGCTTCATGCACAGTAGGCCTGTCTGAAATATGACTTTTCCATTTTCCTCCTTGTCTTTCTCTACACCACCATTTTTTTCCCATAATGCATGGGTAGTGTTTGACTTCAGCAAAATGGCAGATGCATATACTTTTCCCAATTTATCAGGTGCAAGAGAAAGGCAGAGGCTGGTACTGGCCTTCTCCGTCGTGCTGAGGCAACTTGACCAAGGATTTCATTCCACTGATTGATCACGTTCATCTTGAGCTGCATTTGGCCGCTCAGAGAAATCCATCCCTGGCCTTCACGGTGAGCTGGAAGGCTGGCCTGGCCCCAAAGACACCTCAGCAAATCTGCTACCCAGCTTCAGTGGCGGGCAGCCAGGCGTCTGGTCCCTCAGTCTCAGTCATGCAGCTGTGACTGACAGGCTGCGGGGAGCTAGAGCTCTGATGTGAAGATCTGCTTTGGCTTCTAGAAAAATAGCAGCAGCAGCAGCAGCAGGCGCCATTGGAAAGCAGCCCTGCCAGCTGATGCCCCGCTGCCCAGGGACTCACACCGGAGGGTAAAACAGCAGGTAATTGATGGCTTCCCAAACTAACTTAGCAGACTTGAGCTGACGCTAGAGTTTAAGACAGAGGTTTGATTCCAGTCTGACCCTAGTGGGCCATTTCCTGACAGAGCAGAGAACAAGAACTGAACGTTGCTTCCTCAGCTGTACGCAGAAATAAACTCTCACAAGTGTGGGTGGCTCTAGTAGTGGGTCTCGGCCATGGTTGCACATTAGAATCCCCTGGGGAGCTTTAAAAAATCCTGATGCCCAGGCCACGACCCAGACCAATGACATCAGAATTTCTGGGGCCAGGACCCAGGCATCTGTCGGTTTTAAAGCTCCCCGGGTGATTCCACTGTGTAGCCAAGGGTGAGAATCAATGATCTACAGCTTCCAAGTATTTACCCAAGCATTAATTTTTCTTGATGTGTTCAAGGTGGTGTAAGTGTTGTTAACCCCATTTGATGAAGGAGACAGTAAACTCAGACAGGAAAAATGATTTGCTTAAAATCGTATGTTTGATGAATGAAGGAGCTGGGATGCAGCCCAGGCATTTTAGCATTCAAGTCAGTCACCTTTTCCTTACTTTTCTGGCCTCATCTTTCTATAAAATGGGAATAGCATTAGTACCTACTTCACAGGGTTGTTGTGAGGTTGAAACAACTTGATTCTATTTTTTAATTCATTTTACTTAATATGTACATATGACCTTCCAATGTGCCTAGGAATATTCAAGCACTTTACCAATATTAACTTGGGTTAGTTCACTAAAATGCCTCCTGTGCCCTCCTACACCACTGGGGGGAATTGCTCTGGGCAGCAATTTAGCAACACAATCAACTTCCTCTAAAATGTGTGAACTTTTTGAGCCAACAAATCCATTTCTTATAATTCACGCAAAGGAAATAATTAAGGGCCTATGAAAAGATTGAGCTACAAGGGTGATCATTGCAGTTTTATTTATAAGGACAGAAAATTGGAAACACTAAGGTTCAAATATAAAGGATTCATTAAATAAATTATAGTGTATCAAAAAGCAGAAACAACATGGCTCAGTTTTAAATGATGTGTGGCAAATGGACCCTAGAGTGGCCCCATGTTCACACCATGTGTAATGCCCTCCTCTTGGGTGTGGGCAGGACCTGGGACTCGCTTCTAACAAGTAGAATATGTCCAAGGTGATGGGATGTCATTTCTCTGGTTAGGTTATGAAAGAGAGAGAGAGACACACACACACATACGTAATACTCATCTTCCCTAGTCAAACCTCCAGATGAGAACGCTGCCTGGCTTATACCACGGTAGCAGCCTTGTGAGAGCCCAAGCAGAGAATCAAGCTAAGCTGTGCCTGGATTCCTGACTCATGGAAACTGAATAATGAATGTGTGTTGTTTTAAGCCTCTGAATTTATGGTGATTTGTTACACTGAAATAGAAAACTAAAAGAGGTGTCATGGAAGGATATTCTTTTAGATGAAAGACATTTATAAAATATTATTAAATTATAAAGATCAGATTATAAACCAATATGATCCAAACATGCACACACACACACATACCCACAGACTCTGGAAAGCTAATAATATAGACTTTGGGATGACTTATTTCCTCCTTTTTGAGTCTCTGTACTTTCTAAAATTACCTTATTATTAACATAATAATAAAAAACATTGGAAATAAAAATACTAACTAAAATATTCAGGTGTTAACGGTGGTTATCTCCAGACGGCAAAATTATGGTTGAATTTTGTATTCTGGAATTCTAGAGCATTATTTTAATTTTTCTGCTTTGAAGATCTGACACTGACTGGTGTAATTAAGCAGAATAAATAAATAACTCCCAATTGTTTTTACAATTATTGAAAAAATTTCCATCATCATTGCTCCCAGATTTAATTAAGACAGAAAAACCATTCACCTAGGGCCTGTCTGCCACACATTGAGTTACAAGATAGCAGAGCTAACAGTACAAACTCTAGTATCACATGGCCTAGATTCTAAGCCTGGCTACCTAGATGTATTTTATGAAATGGGGCAAATTATTTAGCCTTTGTACCTCTGTTTCCTCATCTATAAAACAGGATAATAATATCTACCTCACAGGACAAGTGTATCATGGGGACTGAATAAGATAAGATAATGTATATAATTTATTTTTAGATGAATCTGACATGTAATAGGTGCTCCATAGACATTGGTGACTGTCACACCATCGCTATTATTACTATCGACCAACCTCCCATTGTAGGAGTGGCCAATATTCAGTCCTGGTGGTATTCTTATGTTCAGCTCTTGAAACAAATGCAGAAGAAAAGCATAATAATTATAATTACAGCATATTAATTCAGTTATTAGGAGGAATCTCACATCCCTTGAAAGTCCTAAAGTGGCTGCCATGGGAGGTTGAAAACACATTTTGCCCACTTCAATACTAGAAAGAGGCTCTTAAATAAAATTAGCACTATGCTTCTGCTGGGGTGATATGGGGTGGTTGGAACTGGCCCTTTAAGAATCTGAGTCAAGCTGGTTTGAGGTTTATTGCATGCTATAATAAACTGGTTAGTTATGGTGTGAGGTGAGCCAGGTCTAGGTCAAAGCTCTCTCTCAACATTCCAGGGGCCTCTGGGAGCTGGGTGGGAGGTGGAAACTCTCCAAGGCCACCATGAAGCACTGCTGAAGAGCTACAGCTGCCCTTGGGATACTGTCAAAATTGGGGCTTGGCTGGGGCAGGGCAGGCCAAGGAGACTTTACAAACAGGCTGGAGCAAGGGAGGGGCCAACACGAGGCCACTAACAGGCTGGGTGTCTGGCGGTGTGGCCACAGGCAATAGGCAAACACCCAGCCAGACAGGCAGATGGAGTCAGGGATGTCTGTCCTACAAAGTTTTCACTGTCTAGGACAGAGCTGGCCTTGGGAGTTTGGCAGAGAGTGGTGGGCAGAGGCTAGGCCAAGCCAATCAATGGCACAAGGGAGCCAAGCTACTGGTAGCAGTGCCACAGCACTAAGGTACCAAGGATGGCTTGTCATCCCAAGGAGCAATTCTAACGGGACAAGTCTCTCTCATAAGTATGTGGCTCCAAAACACTCCCACAGATAGAAACAGAATAGCCCCCAGAGTGAACAGAAATGAAATCCATCTAAATCATCCCTAAGAAAATTCCTGAATATCCTACTGTTTCCTCAGGAGGACCTGTGTCCACCCACAAAGAGGAATTAAACAGCCAAATGGCAGCATGTGTTTTGTTTAGATTAGGACCTCCGTAGTACATGGGAGAAAGGAGCAATGTATCCCAGACTCAAAGAAGGGACAGTGCCTCTCTGGCAGGTCAGGCATCATCATCATCATCATCATCATTGTTGTTGTCATCATCATCATAATCATCATCATCCTTTAAAAGAACCTTTGGATGTGTTTGTTTTTGAAGAACTGGCCTTTGAAGATTCCAATCCTGAAATGCCAGGACCAGTTTTCTAATTCAAGACCAAATAGGTGGAAACAAATTCAAGCATAAATATTTTCTTGTGTGTGGTAGGACTGTCCATGATTTAACTAGTTTCCTCCCCAGGAGGAAGACATCTAATTTGAAAGGACTTACTACTTTGGCACTTTCTTTTTTGCTCTCTTGGCCAAGGCCATATCCAGGTCATTGTCTCCTTAGACCCCAAACACTGAAGGAGTCATTTTACCCTGAGTTTGGTTGCCCAAGCCAACATCTCCAAATCACTGCTCTGAGGGGTACATTACCCTACTCAAATGCCTGTGATAGTGCCTACCATTAGGGTGAGTAATGCCAGATGCTGTAACAAACGATCCCCAAATCTCAATGACTTCATATGATAAGAGTTTATTTCTTACTCATACAAAGTCCACTCTGCTGAATGGGTCTCCTCCTAGGAGAGACTCAGGAATTCAGGTTGTGTCCATCTTGAGGTCCTACCATCCTGCATGTTCAAGGTTGCCTGGTATCATCTAGCTGGCAGATGGAGCAGAGGGAGAGCATGGAGGGTCCTATACCTAATCCCTAACCAACTCAGCCTGAAGGTTACACATACCCCTGCCATTCACATCCCACTGGAGAGAGCTATTCATGTGCAAAGATATCTTGGAAAAGATAGTCCCTGGCTGGGTCACTCCTTCCCGGCAACAACTCTACACTACAGAATGAAGAATCCAAATCACTGGTGGTCAGCCAGCTCTCTCTTCCACAGTTCTTCTTTACCTACTGAATTATTTCCAAACTCTTCAGGATGGCATTCCAAACATACCCCAATCTTGCCCCAATTCTAGTCATGGATGCTATCTTCTAGCTAATCAGAGTGACCCAGTTTTCCACTAAATATATCAATTAGTTTTCATTACATAGCAAACCATTCCAAATCTTAGTAGCTTAAAACATCACAGTTCTTCAAGTTGGAGATTTTCATTGAGCCCAGCTGAGAGATTCTTCTGGTCCAACTGTGCTCACTCTTGTGAGCTGCTGGGCTGGCTGGGGGCTGCTGTTCTAGAAGGTTCCTCAGCTGGGAAATCTTGTCTTTGTTTCAAATGGTCTCTCAGCCTCCAACAGGCTAGTCTTGACTTGTAAACATGGCAGTGGCAGCTTTATGAGAATGATAGCGGAATTGTGTTGAGCCACTTGAGGCCCAAGCTTAGAACCCACACAACCTCACTTCTGCAGCATTTTATTGGACAAAGCAAGCCAAAGATCAGTTAATATTTAAGGGGTAGAGAGGATAGATTCCACATTTTGATAGAAGAAACTTCAAAATTACTATACCAAATATGTACTGTGCTCTTTATGCCTTCCTTACAACACGCCACCACCTAAAACCTCCCCCTGCTCCTTGTCTTTGCCTATGGACAAGGCCCAGCTCAAATGCCTCCTAATCTACAATGGCTTGTGCCTTAGTTTAGGTTGTTCCAAAAACAGAGCCTGAGACAAGAACTCGAGTGCACATATTGAGCAAAGAAGTGAAAAGAGCAAAACAGATGGAGGAATATAAGGGTTCTCTACCGAGATCGATGCCATAGGTAAAGAGAGGTCAATCCCATAAGGATCCCTGAGAAACTAGGGGATGCCTCTCAGAAGTGTCCTTCCTTCAAAGAATGGGAGGCTGGGGACTTTCTCCGCCAGCTCCCACGTTCTATTGGTTGAGAGTTACCCCAGCAGGCAGCATCTTCTCCACACTTTCAGGCTGCTCTTGCACACGGATCAAGCCAGCTCCCATAGCATTAGGGAAAGCACTGGGGTAGAAAGACACGTGTGCTGACTTGAGGTGGGATGCTGTCACCTGAGCTGGCTGAGAACAACCCACTGCCGCTGTGTCTGAAATCAGAGGGCAACCAAGGAAGGTTTTGTGAAGTACCAAGAGTCCCATCTTGGCCCTAGCACAAAGCGCTATCAGCTTTGTTGGCCAAATAAGGGAAGAAACTCCTAGATCCAAGACATTGGAATCTAACCTTTCACTCATTCACTCCATCAACAAATAACTGTAGGTGCCTATAATGTGCAAGTCCAGAGCAGCTGTAAACAAACAAACAAACAAAAACAAGCAGAAGACCCACACTCCCCCAATCTTGAGAAGTTTTTGATCTAGTTGCATATATAAACCACACATACATACCATAAAGTCTAAGACAGCCAAAGCAACAAATAAGGGTGTCTAAGGCAGAGCCATGGAAACGACCTGGGCTCAGTAGAGAAGACTCAGTGAGGTGTTATAGTGGTCTAGCTGCCATAACAGAGGCCTATCTGAAGGAGAAAATGCAATAAAAGGTGGTACTATCTTCACCAAATGGTTCAAAATTTTTACAACGTTCTTTGGATCATAATTATAATACACATGCCTTATAGAAGATTTAGAAGATGCTAAAAAGATTAAAGAATAAAGTTAGTGCTTCCTCATAATCCTACCACCCAAAGGTTACCTCTAAAAACATTTTGGCATACATCCTTCTTGCCTTCTTCCTACACATTTATGTTACATGGTTGAGGTTATGCTGGATACTGATTCCTGGTTTATTTGGCATGAGAGCTATAAGAGACAGAGAAAATTGAATCCAACTTTCTCACTGCATAAATGAGAAATGGAAGCCCCAAGGAAATCAAGTGATGTATGAAGGACTCAGAGCTGAGACCAGAATGGCGGTCTGCCAGTCCCAATCCAATGCTCTTTCTATGATATAACGCTGCCTCTAGTTACCTCTTCCTCCCCACATAATTGTGAATCCAGACTTCAGAAAGTTATGTTTGGGGCTTCAAATTTCCCAAATCAATATGTGCACTTAAAATTGTCTGTTTACATATGTATTTATTGCTGTGAAAAGAGCTGATGGCTAACAACAGGGCTGCAGTGAGAGTTACGGAAGATAACATAAATGAGAAAGCACCCAGCATGCAGCAGGGACTCCATAAATGTGACTAGCATGTACATGTGTGGAGAGAAGGGCAGAGAAGAGATCCCAGCTCTGTTTTCTCCACATGTCCTCAAATAGAGGCACACAATGTTCTGCAGTTCATGCTGGAATAAAGAATAACAAAATTCTCAGCCAGGAAGGTGGTTCTGCCAGGTTTCCTTCGTGTCTGGGTGGATTCGCTTTTCTATAAACTTTACGGTCCTTTGCAAAGAATGACTACAAGTGCTGCAGATGTTGCAAGCTCCTGTGAGCAGATGTTCATGACTTTAAAAATCTTAGGGAAATTATACCTCAGCCTTTTAAGTCAATGAGCTAAAACCCAACTTAACATTCTGGGCTCATTTATTATTTTCCCCCTTTACAGCATTCTGTGGATTAGTAGCAATGAAACAACTGCACTTCCTAGGGAGTAGTCCATGGTCATTGGAGTCACAGATAAACCCAACCTCTGTGTGTCTTAGCCACTGTGATTATCATTCTTCTGAGTTTATCTGACAACACAAACCCTCAGGAACCACAGGGGAAATATAGTCAGGGACTCTGGGTGACAAAGAAAGTAACATCTCTCCCAGCTTTCTTCTCATAGTGACTTCCACTGCCATTATCACTCAGGTCCGGGGTGAGAGAATCAGAGCACTCAAAGAAAGTTTTGCAATCATTTAACCTCCCTCTTGTGCTGGAACCCAATATAGTCTTTTTCTTTTCCTTTGTTTTTTTTTTCTTTTTGCCACTGCTAATTGGATATGTTATATGGAACCCAATATAGGCTCATAAAAAATATGTATAACAATCATGAGTGCATGAAGGAATTTTAAAGATAGAGCACTACAAGGAGCCACAGCTTGCCTGTTGTTTCTCTCTCTTTCTTTCTTTCTTTCTTTCTTTCTTTCTTTCTTTCTTTCTCTCTCTCTTTCTTTCTTCTTTCTTTCTTTCTCTTTCTTTCTTTCTTTCTTCTCTCTCTCCTTCCTTTTCTTTTAGTAAATGCAAAAACATCTCTTTTGTTCATATATACCCTAGTGCCTTTTGTGGGGACGGATCAGGTTACTTGCATAAAGCTATGCATAATTTCTCTTGAAGAACAGAGCAGGGCATAACATTCTCACCAGCATGAGCAAATAAGTACACAGTCTGTTCTTTTCTTCCCTTCCACCCAACCTCTCCTCCCTTCATACCATCCCCACTTCCCAAGCTTAGAAATAAATGAGTAATGAATAACAATCTCCCTGGCATGATGCTTCAACATTAAGGCCAGGGCATTGCAAAAAGCAGACTTCAAGTAACTTTCAAAAGTAGAGTCTGTTCAAAAGCATACTCTGCTCTTCCCTCAGACAACTAAACAGGGTGCAGATTGGTTCACAATCTGATTTCCTGCAGATGGAATATAAAGGGAGTAACATCTCTTAAAATAGAATTGAGGGGAAAGCCACATGAAAATATTGGATCCACTTTAAATGCCCAAGGGGAGAACAAAATTCCTGGGAAAGTAGGCATTAAACAATTTCATTGCTGAGCCCATCCCAAGCAACCTAGCCAGGATCCGCCCTGGTTCTATTGGTGGCAGTGGGCAAAGATCCAGATTCCCTTAGTTTATTCAAACTGGTTTGTCCATCACTCACTTAAATGTGCAGTTTCTTTTCAAAAGTCATTGCCAAGGGCTTCTCTCGCAGTCTTACTGACTCACCAGATCCATGGAGTGAACCAGGGTTGCTTAATAAGTTTGGTCATCAGAAGCTGAAGAATTTCCCCTCTGATGGCTTCTATTTTCTCTATGAAAATAATGACAAGTTTATTTCCTATAAATCCAGTTCAGGTGGTGTGTGTGTCCACGTGCACACATGTGGCTGGGGTTGTGGGGAGCAGTGTCCAGGAAAATGGAAAAGGTTAGAAATAACCCCTGCAGAAAATGGGAGAAAAAGAGCTAAGGACATAAAAGATAATCACCTGTTTAAAATACACCACAGAACTGACCCAATAATGGTTGGTCAATTTTGTTGATCTTTTTGAAGATCTAGCTTTTGGTTTCACTGATATTTCTCTATTGTTTTGCTATTTTCTATTTCATTAATTCCACTCCAATCTTTGTTATTTTCTTCCTTGTTGTGGTGGTTTTAGTTCTCTCTTGTTCTGTATGTTTTTTCATGTGGAAGGTTAAGTTATTGACTGGAGATCTTTCTTCTTTCTGATGTAGGCATGTACAGCTATAAATTTCTCTGTAAGCATTACTTTCACTTTAGCTACATTGCATAAGTTTTATATATTTTTCCCTTAAATTCTGTCAGCTTTTGTTTCATGTATTTTGGGACTCTCTTGTTAGGTGAATATAAGTGTATGATTGTTATATTTTCCTGATAAATTAATCCTTTTATTATTATAAAATGTCCTTTGTCTCTAGTAACAATTTCTGTCTTAAAGTTTATTTTGTCTGATATTATTATAGCCACTCTAGCTTTTTTTGGTTACTATTTACATGATATATCTTTTTCTGTCCCTTTACTTTCAACCTATTTGTGTCTTTGAATCTAAAGCATGTCTCTTGTAGATAGCATATTGTTGGATTATGTTTTTATAATCCATTCTGCCACTCTGCCTTTTGATTGGAGTGTTTAATCCATTTATATTTAATGTAATTACTAATAATGTAAGATCTACACCTACCATATTTCTATTTGTTTTCTATATGTCTTATGCCTTTTTTGTTCCTATATTCCTCCATTACTGCTTTCTTTTGTGTTAAACAGATATATTTAGTGTGCCATTTTAAGTCCATTCTTATTTCTTTTACTGTATTTTTGAATCATTTTCTTAATGATTGCCCTGGGTATTAAAATTAATATTTTAACTTATAAAAATCTAGTTTGAATGAATACCAACTTAATTTCAATAATATACAAAAACTTGGCTCCTACATATCTCCATTCCCTCCTGCCTCTTTTGTGCTGTTATTGTCATATGAATTACATCTTTATGCATTATATGCTCATCAACACAGATTTATAATTATTGCTTTATATGGCTGTCTGTTAAATCAGGAGAAAAGAAAGAGTTAATAACAAAAATATATTTATACTATCTTTAACTTTACCTATGTAGTTACTTTTACTGCTGCTCCTTATTTTTTGATGTGGAATCAACTTACTATCTAGGGTCCTTTCATTTCAGTATTTAGTATTTCTCATAGGACAGGTCTGCTAGTGACAAATTATGTTTTTATTTGAGAATGTCTTGATTTTTTCTTCATTTTTAAAGAATAGTTTTGCTCAATATATAAAATTTTTGGTTGATAATCTTTCTTTCAGCACTTTGAATATGTCATTCCACTATTGTCTAGTTTCAGTGGTTTCCGATGAGAAATCAGCTCTTAATCTTATTGAGGATCCCTTCTTTGCAATGAGTTGCTTCTCTTTTGCTGCTTTCAAGATTCTCTCTTTACCTCTAACTTTCAACAGTTTGAATATGAGGTGCCTTAGTGTGATTCTCTTTGAGTTTTTCCTACTTGGAGTTAATCGAGCTTTGCGGATTTGTAGATTAATGTTTGTCATGAAATATACGAAGGTTTCAGCCATTTTTTCTGTCCCTTTCTCTCTCTTGATGGTGTCCCATATGTCTCTGAGGCTCTGTTCATTTTTCTTCATTCTTTTATCTCTCTTTCCTAAAAGTGGATAATCTCAATTCAACTATCTTGAAGTCCACTGATTCTTTTTACAGCCTGTTCAAATCTGCTGTTTTTCCCCTCTAGTACTTTTCAATACTGAGTTTTTATTTGCTGCCTTTTTATAATTTTTATCTCTTTATTGATATTCTCTATTTGGTGAGACATCATTCTCATGCTTTCCTTTTGTTTTGGGTTTTCTTTTTCAATTTCTTTCTTTTATTTTTTTAATTTCAGGATATTATGGGGCTACAAACATTTTGGTTACATATATTGCCTTTGCATCACCCAAGCCAGAGCTACAAGCATGCCCATCCCCCATACAGTGTGCTCCACATCCATTAGTTATGTGTTTACCCATCCCCTCCACCCTCTCCCACATGCCCAGCACCCAATGAATATTACTTCCATGTGAGCACCTAAGTGTTGACCAATTAGTACCAATTTGATGGTGAGTACATGTGGTGCTTGTTTTTCCATTCTTGTGATACTTCACTTCAAAGAATGGGCTCTAGCTCCACCCAGGACAATATAAGAGGTGCTAGTTCACCATTGCTTTTTATGGTCGAGTAGTACTTCATGGTATACATATACCACATTTAATCCACTCATGTATTAATGGGCACTTGGGTTGTTTCCACATCTTTGCAATTGTGGATTGTGCTGCCATAAACATTTGAGTGCAGATGTCTTTATTATAAAATGTCTTTTTTTTCTTTGCGTAGATGCCTAGTAGTGGGATTGCTGGACCAAATGGTATTTCTATATTTAGTTCTTTGAGATATCTCCAAATTACTTTCCACAGAGGTTGTACTAATTTGCAGTCCCACCAGCAGTGTAAGGGTGTTCCCATCTCTCTGCAACCACACCAGCATTTGTTCTTTGGGGACTTTTTGATAAAAGCCATTCTCACTGGAGTTAAGTGATATGCCATTGTGGTTTTGATTTGCATTTCTCTGATGATTAGAGATGTTGAGGACTTTTTTATGTTTGCTGGCCATTATTCTGTCTTCTTTTGCAAAGTTTCTTTTCATGTCCTTTGCCCACTTTTTAGTGGGGCTGATTTTTTTCTTGTTAATTTTCTTAAATTCCATATAGATTCTTGTTATCATCCCTTTATTGGATGTGTAGAAAGCAAATATTTTCTCCCATTCTGTAGGTTGTCTATTTGCTCTAGTAATAGTTTCCTTGGCTGTGCAGAAGCTTTTTAATTTGATCAGGCTCCATTTATTTATTTTTGTTGCTGCTGTGATTGCTTTGGGGGTCTTTCTTCATAAATTCTTTGCCTAGGCCAATGTCTATAAGAGTTTTCCCAACATT
>VBSM01003185.1:7613486-7650541 GCA_008086735.1 Cheirogaleus medius
TATTTTTGTCTGCTTTGTCAAAGATTAGATGACAATATGAGGATGATTTTATATTTGTGATCTCAGTCCTGTTCCAAAGGTCTATATCTCTGTCCTTGTGCCAGTTTCATGCTGTTTTGGTTACTATAGCCTTGTAGTATACCTTGAAGTCTTATAGACTGATGCTTCCCAATTTGTTCCTTTTGCTTAAGATTCCTTCCTTTCATTTTTTGGAGTTTTTTATTTCAGGATATTATGGGGATACAAACCTTTCATTTTTAAGACATGGTTTCCCTTAGTTGTTTGAATAGATTTAAAATAATTGATTTAAATGATTGTTTAGTAAGCCCAACATCTGAGATTCCTCAAGAATAGTTTCTGTTGTTTTTGGTTTTATTCCCATATATGGGCCATTTTTTCTTATTTCTTTGTATGTCTTATCATTTTTTGTTGCCAATTAGACATTTTATATGATATAATGTGGCAACTCTGAAAATCAGGTCATTCCTCCTCCCCATGGTTTTTTGTTGTTGCTGTTGCTCTTTGTTTAGTGAACATTCTTGAACTAATTCTGTAAAGTCTCTATTTTTTGTCATGTGTGGCCACTGAAGTCTCTACCAAGCTTAGTAGTCAGCTAAGGATTATACAGACATTTCTTTAAGTGCCTTGAACCAATAAGTCTCAGAGTCTTTGCTGTGGGACTCTCTGTGCATGTTGGGACACACCTTTAACACTTAGCCATTCTGAGTCTTCTCACTGTACTTATCTAGACTCAGCCATTTTTCTTGAATTGTTACAAGCCATTGGTTAATTTATAGAGGTAGATTTTTTATTTCAATAGATTTAGGGGGTATAAATTGGTTTTTATTACATAGATGAATTGTATGGTAGTGGAATCTGGGCTTTTAATGTACTTGTCACCGGAACATTGTACATTGTACCCAACAGGTACTTTTTCATCCCTCACTCACCTCCCTCCCTTCTCCCTTCTGAGTCTCTAATGTCCATTATACCACTTTGTATGACCTGCATTCCCGTAGCTTAGCTCCCACTTACTTATAAGTGAGAACATGTGGTATTTGTTTTTCCACAGAATTACTTTAGACTTCTGTCTTAGTCTTCCCTTTCTGCTATGAAGAACCATAAGGTCAGCCAGGAGTGAGAACTTAGGGCCTTTCCAGTTCTTTCCTGAGCATATATGCAGCCCTGAGCATGCACCCAAACCTATATATGTGTGTAGCCTTCTAGAATTCCAGGAATATGTGAGAGCTTTTCAAAGCCACCTATGAACATCTCATTCCCTAGTTTCTCCATTTAAGTTTTTTAGTTAGCTTGTTATTTGTCTCAACTTTTACCACTGCCTCAGGCAACCATGATATTAAACAATTGCTGCTGATTGTTTTTGACAAATGCCCTTGAGGAGAAAACTGTTCACACTGAATGAGCTCTGAGTCAAATCAAATAAAGATAAAACTTGTGAGTGAGATTTTCCAGGGAACTATAAAATAGGTCAAATAAGGACATTTCTCTGAGAACAGGGCTTTGAAAGAGCTCCAACTCTGTTCTAACCCATCCAGTGATTGCTAGGCTGCTGGTTATCAAGGCTCTCACAGAATTGGGGAGAGGAGGATGGGAATTGGGTAAGTTAAAAGGCCAAAAAGCTCAATGTTCTTACTGAGATTCAGCTTTTTTTTTAGACTGGGTCTGGCTCTGTTGCCTGGACTAGAGTGCAGTGGCAACATCATAGCTCACTGCAATCTCAAACTATCCTCTTGCCTCAGCCTCCCAAATAGCTGGGAATACAAGTGTGTACCACCATGCCCAGCTAATTTTTCTATTTTTTATAGAAAAGAGGTCTTGCTATATTGCTCAGGCTGTTCTTGAACTCGTGGCCTTGAGAGACCCTCCTGCATTGGCCTCCCCGAGTGCTAGGATTACAGGCATGAGCCACCATGCTGGGCCAAGATTCAGCCTTTTTTTCTAAATAAATGCTTCCCAGATTGCTGAAAGCTTTGGATTAATTTCCAGAGTTCTGAAAATGTTAATTTTGACAACATTTGCCAGTGTTCTTGCTGCTTTTATGGAGGAGAGGATTTTTAGATGTCCTTGCTCCAATATTCCCAATAAAACTACTCTCAGGCAGTTCACTTTTAAAGGGTACCTACAGTCTTGAGCAGGAGTGAAATTGATTAGTTAAAGGTGTGGAAGTAAAGATGGCTGTTGCTTCTTCTCAGTAGGTATTGTATTATTATTTCCAATTATCCACTGCTCCCTCTATCCATGCCCTTTGCCCTGTGACATTGCAGTTCTTCTATCTAAAGGTCAAGTATATTTCCCTGATCCATTGATGATGTTTCTTGGTCACATATCTTTTCCCAAGTGAAATGTGGACAAAAGTGAGCATGCCAGTTCTAAGTTTAGACCTTAAAGCAGCTGATGTTTCCATTCACCGTTTTTATGCTTTTGCCATTGCCATGAGAATGTGTCCAGCTAGCCTCCTGTTCAAGAAGGAAGAAAGACACAGGCAGCCAATCTGAATGCAGCCTACAGCTTGCAGCCAAATTCAGCCAAATGCCAGCCAACTCAAAGTTATGTGAGCAAGAACAAATGATTTAAGCCACTGAGTTTTAGAATGGTTTGTTATGCAGCATTGCTATGGTGATAGCTGACTGATACAACACATGTTGTTTTGATTACCCTCTTAGAGTCTGCCTGTTCTAAGAACTGGACTTAAAATGTATCTACCAGTTATTTGTACCACTACCACTTTCCTTCTCTCCCTCTTAACAAATGGAAGAGCTTGCTCTTCCTTTTCTGGGATAAAATAGGGAGCTATTTTAAATTTTTGTCAGTTATAGAATGAATATCTGGTTAAAAGGCAACAACTACATTAGATCAAGCAGACTCATGCCAGTCTCCACCTCTCAGGGAAGCACCCAGCAAATTATTCCCCAGACAGCAGAAACCCAAAGTCAAAAGACCAGGTCTTTTATTCAAATGACAAATCAAACAATTCTCTGAGGGAAGAGTTTGCAACATGGAAAGCTGTAAAGGATTTTCCTCCAGAAAACTAGGTGTTTCCTTAACAGCAGTTTGTGATTACACTTTTCTGATTGTATGACATCATTTGTTGGGAAAAAGTTTCTGTCTCAGTACTTTTCTGGCCAAAATTTGTTCACCTGCCTATAGTTTCTTGGCTCTGAAAAATGATAGGCTATGAGGAAGATATATGAGAGAATGGGTGTGAAGGTACATGGTAAACTATATAGTTATTTTTTTAAAGCATTGGTACTTTTTCTGTTGACTACTGTCTCTTACTCAGTTAAATTTTTAATATTTAACAGGTAAACTCTAACTTACTAATATTAGTCATGGATGATGATCACTTATTAATCATTCAAATAATGTTAAGATTGAAGTAAATATAGAAGAATTGGTTAATTCTTTTCTGGATATAGGGAAGAGTGTGTTCTGTGAGTTGGTGAGTAAATATATATGTGTGAAAGTTGAAGTTCCAGCAGTTCACTGTTTGATGCCTCAGTCTTAAAACATGTTTTATTTATGTAACCCCCTTCAAACAGGGCTTATGCACATCAAAGAGGTGCTGACTTTTTAAATGAAAGAGGAACATATTTCCTTGAGAACCAAAGAGTAAACCAAGCACAACTGCTTGCTTAGGAATTGGTAATATATGGCAGATTCACAGTTTTTTTGAGTTTGTGATGGCCACTCTTTTTTGCCTATCACAACTCCCATCATACTTTTCCTTTTAATAATAGAACCCCAATTTTATTCAATATAACCATAGTCTAGCTTAAAGATTATATTTCCCAAGTCTCTCTTGCAATTAGATATAGTTACATGACTAAGTATTGGCCAATTAAATGTAAAAGGATATATGTGTGGCTTATAGGAAGTCTCTTTAAAGGAGTGATAATGCCCTTAATTACCTCTTTCTCCTTCCTACTGCCCAAATATGGATGTGATGAGATCCAAGCTAATCATTTTGGACCATGAAGTAATTTAGAGAAAGGAAGCCATATCCTAAGGATTACAAAACAAAATTATACTCACCAGGCTTCCTGTGACAACATGAAGCCACCATACTCATCTGGCCTATTACCTCTAGATTTCTTTTACCTGAGAGAAAAGTAAAATTCTGTTCTTTCAAACCAGGTTTATTGCATAATGTACATACAGTAAAATTCTACCCTTTTTAGGGGTATGGTTTGATGAGTTTTGACAAATTTATACAGTCATGTAAACCACCACTATATTCGAGATATAGAATATTTCCATCTCACCCCAAAAAGTTCCCTCATGTTTCTGTACATTCAATCCCCTCCCCCATCACTGATTTGATTTCTGTCTAAATAACTGACCTTGTCCAGAATGTCACATACTTGGAATCATACAGTCTGCAGCCTTTTATGTCTGGCTTTTTTCACTTAGCATAATGCTTTGAGATTCATCCATGTCATTGCATGTATCAGTAGTTTGTGCCTTTTTTGTGGCTCAGTCACCTCAATTTATCCATTCACCAGTTGATGGATATTTAGGTTGTTTCCAGGGGCAATAACTATTCATGTGCAAGTCCTTGTGTGGACATTGTTCATGTCTCTTGAGTGGGACTGATTGGTGATATAAGTTATGTTTAATTTTATAAGAATCTGCCAAACCAGTTTCACCCACCAACAATGTATAAGAGTTCCAATTGTTCCACATCCTTGCCAGAACTTGATAATGTCAGAATTTTTCATTTTAGCCATTCTCGTAGGTGTATAGTAGTATCTCTTTGTGGTTTTAATTTACATTTCTGTTATGACTAATAATGTTGAGCATCTTTTTATGTGTTTATATGTCATCCATATTTCTTCTCTTGTGAAATGTGTATCCAAACCTTTTGCCCATATTTTAATTAATTATCTTCTTATTAATGAATTATATTTAGAATATAAATACGTCATTAGATAATGTGCTTTGTAAATATTTTTTCCCAGAGTGCCACTGGTCCTTCCATTTTCTTAACATTATTTTTAAAATACCATAAGTTGTAATTTTTATGAAGTCTAGTTTATCAAATTTTTATTTTATGGTTTGTGCTTTTTGTGTCCTTCTTAAGAATACTTTGCCTACCCTCAAGACCCCAAAGATTTTCTCTTATGTTTTTCTAGAATTTTTATTATTTTAATGCTTACATTTTGGTTTATGATACATTTCAAATTAATTTTTACATATGGTACAAGGGAAGGGTTGAAATTCACAGTTCATTGTGGTTTATTGGGGGAGAGGGGGTTAGCATATGGTTATCTAGTTGTTCCAGCACCACCTGTTGACTATCCTTTTCATATAGAATTAACTTGGCACCTTTGTCAAAAATTAATTAACCATATATGCAGTAAACTATTTATGAACTCTCTATTTTGTACCACTGATATATATGTCTATTCTTCTGCCAATGCCATACTGTCTTGTTTACTATAGCTTTATAGCTAAGTTTTGTAATCAGATAGTGAGAGTCTTCCAACTTCATTTTTCTCAAAATTGTTTTGGCTATTTTAGTTTCTTTAATTTTCCATATAAATTTTAGAGTCAGCCTGTCAGTTTCTACAAAAAAAAAAAAAAAGTTCTGGGATTTCTGACTCAGATTTCTTTGAATCTATAGATAATTTGGGGAAGAACTGACAATCTACCAATATTGAGTTTTCTGATCCATGAAAATGGCATATCAAGAGAGTAAAATAAAACTCAATAAAATTCGATCTTATTTAAAATACTGTTACATAGAATTTGTTGTTACATGCAGCCAAGCCTAATGCTAACCAATAGAGGTATTCATAACTCCTCATGAATGCAGTAGATATTATATTTAAAAAACAGATAAAGGTGCTCAAAAGAAAGAAAGGACGAGAGCACGTCAAAAGGACACAGGAGCCAACCCTAAAGAGCTTCCAATTGTCAAAGGTGAAACAGTTTGAGCAATAAACTAAATAACAATAGTATCAGATTATAACCCAAAGATTAAAATAAATATTTATGAATCCATACTGATATAAATAAATGATTGAATAAACAAATGGGGAAGAAAACAAATATTCCTTACAGAACAATTCCAATTAACAAATGTAGGAAGAATGAGAGGAAATAGAAAAGTCACTCTGAGAACACCACAGCAATAATTGCTTCAGACAAGATTCACTGATGTGTATGCATATGTCAAAATTCATCAAATTGTACACTTTACATATGTGCAGTTTATCACACATCAATTATATCTTAATAAAGTTGAAAATATATGGATTTTATTGCATTTTATTCTCCAGTGAAAAACTACTTTGGTGCTTCACTCAAATAGAGAAGGTAAAATTTCTTTTTTTTTTTTTTCTTGATGCCCACTTTGCCTGCCCATTTGTCAGACCAGAAGTACCAAGGAATTAATGCCCCCAGAGGAACTGCCCTCAACCAGTGACTGCTGGGAGTTTATGGGTGTATAAGTACTCCAGCTTCCTCACACCTCAGATGGAGTAACTATGAAACACATGTTCTACACTGTTTCCCAGAGTTTCACAACACAATTATGCTCTCTAGTTGCCCACAGAGCTAACTGGCTTGATTATGTACTTCATACTGGCTGCCTTCGCATCCTTGTCTCATTCCTTACTGGAATTTCCTTTACTTCCACCTAAACCACTTGCTCTTGAATACTTGTCTCCGAGCTGGCTTCTGTGGAACCCTAAGACAAATACGTAGTGGGCACGTTTCGTGAATAAATGAGCATCTCGTAGAAAATTTGCTAAAGAACACACTTCCCTCAAACAGAAAAACAACCAAGAATTTTAAGAGCCTAAACACATGTTTTTTTATCCTACAAATATGTTTTAAAATTACTGTCTATAACACCAGTACAATTAAAAATATGAAATAACATATGCAACTGACTTAGAGTTGATCTGCTTCTCACCATTTCTGGTGGGTAACTCAGGCAATCTCAGCCATGACTCAGTTTATTCTCAGGCTAATATCAATAGTATGCATTTGTCTATTTGTTGCTTTCCAGCAACTCTTCATCCCTGGGGTTTTTGTTTTTGCTCCCCCTTACTTGTTTAAGATATCTGAGAAGAAAGGGAGAAGGCAAGCTCATTGCATAAAGCTGCAGCTTTATAAGGCAGTTACTTATCCTAATGAGAGGGGGTGCTGAGCTCAAGACTTGAACACAATGAGTTGACAATGAATGATTTGTGTCACACATTAACATGACAATTAAAAGCCATAAGAAATCTAGATATTGGAAATGAAATAGTCCTGGAAATAGCAGCAAGATGCTTACTTATCACCTCTGTGAAGAGAGTGCTGGTAAGTGTGATCGATTGTACAATGTGTACCAATTATTTATCTTTCCCTGTATCCACACCCCCTTTGCCATGTAACCTTGCAGTGTCCTTCTCCTGTGCCTCTGGGCTCAGCCATGTGGCTTGCTTTAGGATAACAGGATGTAGGAGAACATAACACAAGCAGAGGCTTGAAAGGAGCTTTGGTGATCGGACTGGCTCACTCTTGCATTCTACCATCACCATGAGAGCATGCTGAGGATGGCCTGCTGGAAGATGAGAGGTTTGTGGAGCAGAACCAAGTCACCCCACTCATTTTAGCCAGTTGCCAGATGTGTGAATGATCCTAGGCAAGACCAGATGTACTGCCCCCTGAGCCCAGCTTAAATCACCAAACCCACAGATACATTAGACAAATTTGTACTTAATATTTTAAGCCACTGAATTTTGCAGTGGTTTGTTACGTAGCATTTTGGTGGAGATAGATAAATACAGTAAAGTTGGAGATTAAGGACTATAACCTTTCTTGAGATAATAAGTCCCCAAATTCACATGAAAATGGATAAATTCAGCAAGTCATCTGAGTACTTATAAATATCAAGATAAGTGATGGATTCTAAAACACCAAGATCAGCGTTGGAAGCTGTCAGCCCACATCCAATCTAGGGATATGTCGCAAGCGCGATTTCATGTCTTTTTTTTTAAGACAGAGTGAGTCCATATTAGAGAGCTTATCTCTATTCATTTAAACTTCTTTCCTTGCTAAAAATTGGATGTAAAATCTAAAGATAAGCCCTAGGTTCAGGAAAACTCCATATCAGTCAGGATTCTATCAGAGAAACAGAACCACGGGAATGACGCAGAATAGGAATTTATTATAGGGATTTGACCATAAGCAGTTATGAGAACTGGTAAAACAGCCTCAGTTTGGTTGTTTCTTCTGTGTCTGGTGCTGAGCTTGAATTTGGGTAGACATGAAGTAGGCAAGAACCTGGGCAACTAGAACCTGTGAGAAACAAGCTAGAAGTTGTGTTTGCCTTTCCCCACCTCCAACTTTGCTGCCTTGGGGGACCTGCAGGAGACATTGGCACTCTTGCCATAAAGCCATGCTCACACCTGGCCTGGGATTTGGAGAAGATGAAGGAAGAGATCCTGTAAGAACTGAAACTGCAAGCCTGGCTGCTGCTGGTCAACCAAGATGCACCAGCAGATTCACGAAAATGTGCACAAGCTGTAACAGGGCTTGACCTACACTGACCTCCTGAGAGCAAACTGGCTATTTCCACCTTCCAAATCTCCTGCAAATTTCTCCCTTGGCCAACCCTAACTAGTAACATATAGGGAAGGGAACTCAGGGAAATGTAGTACCAAGTGAAAACCTAGGTGGAAATCAGGAAGCTATCTATTGTATGCTCAGCTTTAAATTTCTGGATGAAAACGATTAAGAGAAAGAGACAAGCCATCCAGTTCCTGCTGTGTGTCTCCATCAGGAAGCTTTTGACTGCAAGTGAGTCAAACTGGCCTAAATGTAGGGAGACATTGTCTCACATAAGATGTCCAAAGGTAGTATGGTTTCAAGGAAGGCTAATTAATGGCTCAACAACTCCATCTGGGATCCACATTCTTTCCATCTTTTGCTTGTCATACTTAGCATGTTAGGTTTGTCCTCGGGCTTGTCTCTTCCTGGTCACAAGGTGGCCAAAGCAGTTCCAACCATCACATCCCCACAGGTAATGTCCAAAGGCAACTCTTTTTGAAATATGAGGAAATTTTTCCCAGAAGTCTCCCCAGCAGACCTCTCTTGACATCCCATTGGCCAGAACTGGCCACATGTCCAATATAAACCAATCATTGGCAAGAGGAATGGAATAACAAAAATTTAGCTTCCTAGGCTATATTCTCCACACAACTGTTTCTATTGTTTTGGAAATGTGCTTTATGACATATGCTTCAAAGTGCAATTATTAGGTCAAAAGACGTCACAGCTTTAGAAAAAACTCCTACTTACCTGCAGCAAACAGACACGCACCATTCCTGCTGTTATAAAAGCCAAGCCCTGTGAACCTAACCATTGCAGACCTTCCGGAAATGGGGACCAGAACAGGACATAACACAGCTAAGATCTGAACACAGCTGTTCAGATCTCACCTACAGTCCACAGGCACTTGAGATTCTATAGTCAGAAGGAACCTGACCCTCAACAGAATGGATCTCTCTCTTTTTTTAGTCCCAATATCACATCGATTAATTTTAACTTTAATGTTTCCCTATATGCTATTGGGGCATCCTCCTATTCCCATCACCACATATAGGTGCGTGTGCCTCACAGCATGTTCCTGGAGAAAGGTTTTTTTATCTTGAAAATCACTCAGAAATTACAATACCACAAATCCCTCAGTCCTGCCTCAGCCTCCCCCACCCCATCTCCCAAGAAAACCACCTTGATGGAAATAGAAAGGCAGCATGTTACCTCCTGACCCTTCTGCGCTGGAGCTGGGAAGGAGGTAGAAATCCTCTGGGCTACTTGAGCCACGGTTGTGGGGTTCCGTGTCGGCAGCCACACTTGCTGTTCAGCAGGAGCCAAGGCACGGTCTCCTTTGTATTCCCTAAGATGTCTTTGCATGAAGAGCACAATCAACATCCGTTGGTTGAAATTTGGTGTCAGGTGTAACAAATCTCAATTCTGACTTACGTGATGCTGCACAGCTGACAAAATGCCTCCACATGTGTCATGTTATTTAATCGGGGCTACCATTCCTCAAAGTGGGTCTTCTCCTTATCCACGATTTATGACAGAAAGCCAAGGAGAAGTTGGGGGTGGTGATTTTCAGAGCCACAGCCTGGAAGTGGCATCCAGGACTCTAGCCCAGGCCTTCTCACCCCAGATCTCTTGCTCCTTCTCTTTCTGTGTTCCGTTGTGGATATCTGGGATCCAGCTGCCAGTACTCAGCCCTCAGGGTCCTCCTCTAGAAGACTTAGGAGTTTCCAGGGACTCCCCTCCCCCCTCCGCATCCCCACCCCCCCTGCCACGCCCAGTCCAGGCTGTCTGATGCTCCTGTTCCTGACCTCATTGTTACAGCATCTATCTGCAACTGTGCTAAGAAGGGCTGCTTTATGCCCAGGCTCATGAACGGGGGAGGAAATAACAGCCCTGCAGGACCTTTGTAGACAAGAACACAATCTCCTCTAGAAACCCACTGGAAGCACCCATTGTACCTCTATGACCTTTTTTTAAATTTTATTTTCCAAAAGACAGTCTTTCATAAAAAAACACTAATGCTCAGAGAAGTCGGAAAGGGCCTTTTATCTTTTGGCCTTTCTGCAACCCCATCCTACCCCAACCCCAGGAAAATTCCTGGTGAACCCCATAATGTTGCAAATTGAATGAGAACCTTGTATTTGTTTCCTACTGCTGCTGTAACTATAACCTCAGTGGTTTACAACAATACAAATTTATTATCTTACAGTTCTATAGGTCAAAAGTCTAATACAGCATTGGCTCAATGAAGTCCTCAGCTTAGAATTTCTCAAAAACAAAATCAAGGGGTCACTAGGGCTATAATCCTTTCTGGAGGCTCTGGGGATGGATCTGCTTCCACGTACATTCAAGTTGTTGGCAGATTTCAGTTCCTTGTGACTACAGGGCTAAGGTCCCTGTCACCTTTCTGGCTATGAGCCTCTCTCAGTTCCTATGGCTGCCTTGCATTCCTCATTCCATCCCCCTCTACCTGCAAGTCCTTTCATGCTTCAGATCTCTCTGGCTTCCTCTTCTGCATCTCTTGTGCTTTTAAGGGCTCAGGTGATTCCATTGGGTCTGCTGGATGATCTAGGATAATCTCTCTATTTTAAGGTCAGCTGATTAGTAGCCTTAATTACATCTGCAAAATCCCCTTTGCCATGTAACATACTATAACCACAGGAGTAAGCTCACCAGGTGGAGATCCCAAGGGCCCAAATTCTGCTCACCACAGTCTGCCCTTCGGTGGCCTCCATGATTCCTACCCATTCCTCATGCAAAATATATTCGCCCCATTCCAAAGTCCCCAAAGGTCTCATACCATCACAGCATCAACTCAAAGTCCAAAAATCTCATCTAAATCTCACGAGCTCAAAAGTCTCTCATCTGATCATTTACATCATCTAAATCAAGCGTAGATATGGCGCTGAGTATAATTCCTTAACTACAACTCCTGGAGCACAATTCCTCTCCATCTGCACATGTGTGAAACTGAAAATACAGGTTATCTGCTCTCAACATACAATGGTGGGACAGGCATAGGATCAGTTATAGACATGTTTCAAAAGTGGGGGGGGGGGATGGAAGGTAAAAAGAAACCACTGGTCCAAAGCAGTTTTTAAGTCCAGCCAACTCCATTAGGTTTCAAGGACTGGAAATAATCCTCTGTTGGCTCGCAACTTTACCTTCTGGGCTCTCAGCTTCACCCTCTGGACTCTTGGTTCCACCCTCTGAGTCACCTTTCCTTTTTCATGAAAGTTGGGACATGTTTGTACCTAAGTATTTGTATCAGCTTTCTTCCTGCCAGCAGAATTTGGGGGCTCCGACAACCTTCTTTCATTTCATATACTCCCTATCCTTTTTGGTGCAAGCCAGAAGTGTCTCTATTGGTGTAAAATTCTCAAAAACTTTGTGCATTTCCCATGATTGTCATGGAATGGAAGCCAGGTTCATAAACATTTCTGAAATAATCTCATTTCTGTTTTTTGCTTCTGCTAAGATGGCTGAGGGACAATGCTCTTAAGCTTTCTAAAGGTCCCTGGGTTTGGTTGCAAGAATCTGTGAGTCACACCTTTAACCTCTTCAGAGAGCCTTTGTGTGACTGAATTCTTTGACCTTTGCAATCTGGATAGGCTGAGAATTTCCCAAATCATCAAGTACTAGTTCATTTTTGTTTAATGGTTCTTCCCTCAATTTATCTCTTTCCTCTAACATTTAACCAAAAAGAAGAAGAAACCAAGCTGTACCTTCAATATTTTGCTTGGAAATATCCCCAGCAAAATATACAAGTTCATCATTCACAAGTTCTGCTTTGCACATAAGTATAGGACACAACTCTGCTAAGCTCTCTGCCACCATAACAAGAGTCTCCCTTGCTCCAGCTTCCAAAAACATGTTTCCCACTTCCTTGTAAGTCCTCACCAACAGCATCCTTCAAGTCCAGATTTCTACTAAGTCTCTTCATGGGATTTAGGATTTCTCTATAATTCTCCTTAATTCTTCTGAGCCCTCACCAACAATCTTTAATAAACATATTTCTTTTTTAATTTTTATTTTTTAATTTTATTTTTTTATATATTTTTTTATTTCAGCATATTATGGGGGTACAAATATTACGGTTATGTATATTGCCCATGCCCCCCTCTCCCCTCGAGGCAGAGCCTCAAGCATGACCATCCCCCATACGTTGCACATCTCACTCATTATGTTTGTATACACCCATCCCCTCCTCCCCCCTCCCACCTGCCCAACACCCGACAAATGTTATTCGATATGTCCACTTAGGTGTTGATCCATAATAAACATATTTCTATTAATATTCTGTTCAAGGCAATCTAGGCTTTTTTCTATCATGCTGCTATGTCTTAGGTAAGTTACTTCACTTCCCAGGGTTAAATGTTTTCTCATCTGCATAGTAATTCTCATTTCAACTTCTAGGAGAGAGGACTCCATAGAATGCTCTTAATCATCTTCTGAGTGGCGTTGGATTTTAGTCATTACCAGGTTTCACAATAAGAAGAAAGTCATCAAACCATCCAGTGGGCACATTTTGGCCAGTTCAAGGAAGGAGGAGGGTTGATTTGGCCAAGTTGTTCGCCTGTCTTGAAATCAGGGGTAGACTCATGGTCTCTGAGATAGTCTCTGAGACAGGGTCCCCTGTGCTTTCTATTTCCCAACACTTAGCACAATGCCAAGGCCCAAAAGACAACCAGCCAACAGCCAATTTTTTTTAATTTAACAAACTCATGTCTAGCACTTACTAAGCAGTGTTCTAAGTGATATATGTGTGTGTGTGTGTATAAAAAATACATACACACACAGACATACACTATTATTGGTAACTTATAGATGACAGAGTGAGGCACAGAAAAGCAAGTTACTTGCCCAAATTATAAAGCTATTAAGAAATAGAGCCAGGATTTGAACCCAGGCAGTCTAACTCTAGATTCCACGCTATGGGATCTAATATGCTATACTGTCAGGGTGCCATCCTTCAGGCCACCTCCTCTTATTCATCCTAACAGTGGGCTTAGAAGAGGTGAAAAGAAGAAATTATCCCCTGCCCCACTGCCTCTAGCTGGACCATGGGAGAATTAAGGAAGAGTGGTGCTTGGGAGAAGAAGGAAAGGAGGAGACTAAAACCAGAGTTTGGGAAGGAGGTAGAAAGTAAGGAAGCTGGACATTAATGAGCTCAAAATGTAAAAAGTTTAAACTCAATCTATTTCCACATGTCTTCTGCCTCATTGTGGCTTGAAGCTGACCTTCCGGGTCTCTAGACTATCATCCAGGGATGCTGAGAAATTCTAGAATCAGAAAGCAAAGTGAAAAAGGGATCAGCTATGGTCTCCACAGAGCCAAGCCAGGCTGAACATACAATGGGGGCCAATGAAAAATTGATTAATATTTTGAAATATTTTCTTTAATTATTGGGTCTATCAGAGGGGAAGAAAGTGCTATTTAAAACCTAAAGGCAGTATAACCAGCCATTCTGTCATCTAAGGGAACATTCTTATTGAGAAATATATTCCTGCATTGTTTCTTCCCCTCACAGAGGCTGGTCAAGGAAAGAATGAGAAAATACAGAAATGTTAAAGCCTCTATCATTCTTCCGCGCTGCTGAAGGTGAGGTCGCAAACTGGCAATGCGTGGACCCGAGCTGGCTCACAGACCTGTTTTGTTTGGCCTGCTCACGGCAGCCTGCACGGTGGTTTGTTTCCCCTCAGCGTTTTAAATTAGAAATAGTTGCCAACATTAAAAAGAAAAAGAAAATAGGCAAGTGTCCTTGAAAGATGTATTGCAAATAAGGTCTACTGTTCTTCAGCTTGCCAAAACTTTCTTAGTCATGAGTTCTGATGAAAAGTTCTTAACTTTAATGAAATCCAATTTATCAATCTTTTTCTCTATGGTTAGTGATTTGTATGCCCTGTTTTAAAAACTCTCTATGAAACTCCTGCAGATATTATCCTATGCTTTCTTCTAGAAGCTTTGTTTTACTTTTCACATTCAGATCTATGATACATATTGAATTAATTTTTGTGCCTGGTGGGGATTCCAGGTTCATTTTTTTCCACGTGAATGTCCAATTGCTCCAGCATCATTTATTGGAAAGACCAACTTTTCCACCACTGCATTATGATAGTTTTTTATTGTCAATCAAGGGATCATACATGTGTGGATGTGTTTCTGTACCATTAATCTGTCTATCATTTGTAACAAGACTATATTATCTTAATTACTGTAGCATTATAATAAGTCTTAAAATCTGGTAGTGTAAGTCCTCCAACTTTGTTCTTTTTCAAGATTATCTTGACAAATCATTGGGCTGAGCACTTAAAACTGGTGCATAGGCGGGCCTGGTGGCTCACCTCTGTAATCCTAGCACTCTGGGAGGCCAAGGCGGGCGGATAGCTCAAGGTCAAGAGTTCAAAACCAGCCTGAGCAAGAGCGAGACCCCGTCTCTACTAAAAAAAATAGAAACAAATTAATTGCCAACTAAAAATATATAGAAAAAATTAGCCGGGCATGGTGGCGCATGCCTGTAGTCCCAGCTACTTTGCAGGCTGAGGTAGAAGGATCGCTTGAGCCCAGGAGTTTGAGGTTGCTGTGAGCTAGGCTGACGCCACGGCACTCTAGCCCGGGCAACAAAATGAGACTGTGACTCAAAAACAAACAAACAAACAAACAAAAAACTGGTGCATATATGTATATATGTTACAACCCAACAAAAAATGTAAATAACACAAAAGGAGCTTGCTGTTGGGTGAGAGAGATGAGATTATTGAGTGTCTCTCAAGGAATCAGAAACCTGGCAACACAGGAGCCTGCATGGCAATAACCCAGGGCTGCTTTTATATACAGGGCATGCAGGCTCCATTTGCCACAGTCCTCACCATTCCCTATTGTTCCCTATCACTGAAGCAGATGGGCCAATGCCACTTCTCATCTTACCCCTGACTCACTTCACTCATTTATATTGCTGCCTGGACCCTGGAGGTATCTGAATTAATGCACTAATTGAGCAGAGCCTGTTGATACAGCTTTGACCATGTGAAGGGGTGTCCCTGGTAGTGGCGAGGAGAAGGCTACATTGCAAATTGAGGGAAATGGAGAGAAGCCTGAGGGGTTCCTCTAGAGCAAGATTTCTCAGCCTCCACACTATTGACATTTGGGGCCAGATTGTTCTTTGGTGTGGGGGATTGTCCTGTGCAGTGTAGGATGTTTAGCAACATCCCTGGCCTCTACCCACTAGATGCAAGTAGCATCCCACCCCCCCGCCCGTTGTGACAACCAAAACTATCTCCAGATATTGCCAAATGCCCCCTTGCGGCCAGAAGTGGAATTGCACCCAGTTGAGAACCACTGGCCTGAACCTGTAATGAAAACAGGAAGGGCAGAAGAGATCTGCTGCGGGGATGGTGCACTGGATTCGATGCTGGCAGAACCCCTAAAGTTCCCACCCCCTCTCAGCCAGCAGAAGCAGAACAACAGATCTATAGAAAGGGAAGGAGGAACACTCTGAGAGAGAAAGAGGGGACAGTGCAGCATGGCTCTGTAAAGAGGACAGCTTCATTACACACTCCAAGTGGCATCTGCTCGCATAGAATACATTGGAGTTGTGCAACATGACCTTGGATATAAACTACTTAAAAGCTCTCCTTGGTTCCCTAAATATTCTATCAATTCTGCCCCTTTTCTATTCCACTCCAGACTCATACACACAAATGCCTCGTGTAAATGATGTTTTGGGGGAAAATAGACAATCTATATAATAAACTCATTCCTAGGAAGAATATCAGAGCCAGAAGTGACTAGTATAAAAACACCAGTCCCTCCACCATTCCCTCTGCCTCTCAGAATCCCCAGAAAGATTGAGATGCAGGCTCCCTCCACACATGGGTCGAGGTTCAAGCCAATTTCATTTGAATTTCAAAGGATCTGCATCACAATTCTCAGTATCTGTATTTAATTTGCTTTGCTTTCCTTTATTCCGTTCCCCAAGCATTATCTTTCTTCCTCTTGGCTTCCCTTCAGCCCTGTAGTTTTGATTAGCTGTAACGCAGGGGTGGAGGCATGCACTCTGTTCTGTAGCCATGCGGGATGGGAGCGGTCCACCCCAGGTACAAGAATAAGGGGGGTTTTCTCTGTAGAAAATTTTAAAACAATAAAGCTGACTAAGAGTTAGTCAGCCTTTATTATCACCTTGTACCAGTAATTCTAAACAATGTCAAGGATAAAATACTCCACTCCCAAAAAACATTTTGTTGGTCTATGTTCTAAACAATTTACTGTGGCTATTGTTGAGTTTTAAATATATATATATTAAATATAAATATATATGTATATAAAACACAGGCAGTCTCTGGGTTATGGATGACCAACTTATGGCATGCTGTACTTACGAATGGGCTCCCAGGGCTCCCGATAAAGATAATTCATAATTAATTCCGGAACTAGTTTCTTTCGTGTATGTAAACAAACCCGCAGGCATAAGCAGTGCTTTGGCGTAGCATCTTTGAGCTAGCAGCCAGTCTCGTGGATAGAGAAGCAACTGATAGAACACGAAGAATCAGAAGCTCCAGAGCCAAGAAAGTTTAGGAGAAAAGAATTAGCTGAAGCCTTTCGTCTCACTGAAGCAGGATTTGCTAAGCATGAGGAGCCAGATCCTAACATTGCGTGGTTTACAAAGGTTTACTGTGCGGTTAGTGAGAACATCAGCTGCTACAAGGCCATTTACGATGAAAAAAAGAAAAAGGCTGTGCAGACACCCTACATACCTTTTTCAAGAAACCGACTTCAGCGATGAGCTCCCTCCTCCAGGAACAGAATCAAACCCTGATCCTCCAGCCCCCACTCCACCCTCTCCAGCACCATCTCCGCCCATCATCACCTTCCGATTCATGTCAGCTGCCTTCCTGCCTCAAAAACGCCCCTTCCAGTAAGCAAGACATGGATGCAACATTAGGTGAGTGTTAACCTTTAATATTATTTTTGAAAATCCTCCTATCTTCTATCTAAACCTTTTGTATGAGTTTGTTTGAATTAAAAGAAAGAGCACAATAGTTTCTGTAACTTATTATTATAGTATGGGGTATTATTATTATCCCACATAAGTATCACACTGTATAATTGTTACCACATGAACCATTATAGTATTATTATCGTTATCATTATTATTATTACTGTATATGCGCTGTTCATCGGGAATCCAAGTTACATTCAAATACGACCTAAAGATGTTCTCAGGAACGTATTTCATTTACAACCCGGGGACCGCCTATATATTATTTATGTCTTCTACTGATGATGCTAGAGGATTCTCACAGGTGAATCTTGAAAGTTTTACAGTTTCTGTGCCAATTCCTTCTTTCTGCCAAATCTGCTAAGGGGATTTCAGGGCAAATAATGGAAGATATATCTGGGTTATAATCTAACACCCAAAGATAAAGATCCTCTTCAGTCTATATTTGAAAGAAAAATGCAATGAGGTAAACACCAGTCAGATGCTTGCAAATACTATTGTTCACACTTCCAGAATATCTCATATTTGAAAAACAATATGGCAGGGCTCTTTGAAGTTGGAATTTGCCATGGAGATGCTCCACTTGAAGCATTTTCTCCTGCGGGCTTGGGGAATTTTCCAGAAGTGTTAGATAAACTCATTGAGCGCTCTGGTTCAAAAGGAACTGGATATTTCAGCTTTATTTACAAACTCTTCATTTGTGCACTTAGATAGTCATCTTGATGAGAAGAGAGTCCTGTACCTGTCAGTCATCTCAGGGGCCCTGATATCTCCCCCAGAAAGAAAGAGTTGAGGATGGGAAAAGTTTCATGTCATCCACTAGCACTCCTACCTATGATGGTTTAGTCTCTTGTATTCTGGGCTTTGGTCCTGTTCCAAACACATGCCAGAAGATACATAACAAATCAAACCAATGGGTTTGGTCCATGTTAGAAACAGTAGCTTAAAATTTTCCAGTAAAACATTTCCTTTCTAGGGAGTAGAAAAAAATAAGGGAGCACAAATAGCTCCTTGAATACTAGTGAAGTAAGTGACTTCATGCATTTGCTCTTAAGTCATGAAAAGAGCTGTAATCTCAGAGTGCTTTGTGCCTTCTCATGATTCCCCTACAAGGCCTTCCTATCTGGACTTGTGTCCAACCTTTGCCACCTCCTCCCCTCTACGTTCCATATCCATCTGCTAGGGTTTGAATGTTTGTGACCTCCAAAACTCTTGTTGAAACTTAATCCCCAATGTGGCAGTATTGAGAGGTGGGGGCTATAAAAGGTGATTGGGTCATGAGGGCTCTGCCCTTATGAATGAATGAATCCATTCATGGATTAATGGGTTATCATGGGAGTGGGACTGGTGACTTTATAAGAAGAGGAACAGAGAGACCTGAGCTAGCATGCTCAGCCCCCTCACCATGTGATGCCTCCCACTGCCTTGGGACTCTGTAGAGAGTCCCTACTAGCAAGAAGATCCTCACCAGATGTGGCCTCTTGACTATGGACTTCTCAACCTACATAACTATAAGAAATGAATTCCTTTTTTTTTATAAATTGTGCAATTTCAGGTATTCTGTTACAAGCAACAAAAAATGGACTAAGATACCATCCATTCCATCCATTGGAGAATCTCTCTGCAGTTCCCAGAATACACCATGCTCTCACCCTACCTTGCTGCATGTGTAACTCTCTCTGTCTGGAACGTCATCTTCTTCCTAGTTAATGCCTATCCCTCTTTGAAGACTCTTCCACAAAGTCTTCCTAGATCCCCACAATCTGGATTCAATGCCCCTCCTGTGTATCTTCAGAGCAACCCAGACTTATGTCTTTTATCAGATATCGTGCTTACCAAAACTTTTTCCTCCTGAGCTTACAGCTAGACTACATTTTGCAGTCTCCCTTGTGGTTAACTGCTGTCATATGAATAGAAGTGATGTGTGTCACTTCTGTGAAGGGTAATTGAATCTTCTCCAGTCTCTCTTTTCTCCAAACACTGGCTAAAAGGAGAAAACTCCCTATCCTTAGAGGACAATGGAGCCACACATGGAAGGAGTCTGGGTCCCTGAACAACAAGGAAAATGGCACAACTATGAACATCCACCCTGGATGGTGGGATGGGTGAGATTCACTGACCTCCTGGGGTTCTTTGTCACAGCATTAGCCTACCCTAACAGAGGCACTCTGCATGGCAATTCATTTGTAGGTTTCTGTCCCTCTGGGCTGTGGGCTCCTTGAGGGAAGGGGTTCTGTCTTCTTGGTCTCATCTCCAGATCCTTAGTGATCAGTTACACAGTAGGGGCACATTAAATATCTGTAGAAGGAAGGTCAGAGGAAGGAACAAACTTATGGATGGACACTAGTGCAGCAAAAAACATGCCCTGGGAAAACAATTAACCTTTGCTTTGAATTAGCTGAGACTCTAGATCAGGCAGTTTGCCTCTCTGCACCACAGATCTTTGACTATAAAATGAGGTTGGCTAGTCAGTATTTCAGCATCACCTGGAGGGTTTGCTAACACATGAATTGCCGGGTCCCACTCCCAGAGTTCCTGATTCAGTTGGTCAATGGGGGGGGGGTAGGGATGGGGATGGCAAAAATTTGCGTTTCTAATAAGTTCCCCAGTGATGCTTATACTGTTGGTCTGGGGGCCACGCTTTGAGGAACATTTGCCTTGATGATCTCAGATCTCTTTTATCATTAAAGTGAATGACCCAGTGATCCTCATCAATACTTGGGAAAGGTCAGGGCCTGGTGATGTTCAGTGTCCAAGCTTATGGGCCAAATGATTGATGATCTTTCTAGAGTTAGTTTGTCCTTTGAAACTACTAGATTGGAAATATCCTATGTGTAGCCCACCATTTGCATTCACAATATGGAATAAAACCCCCACCCAAAAGGAGACTGATACCTCCTAAAATTATTCAAATTTTATATGTAAGAAACTTAACTGGGGTACCAGATTACTTGGTTGGGATTTGAAGCCAAGTCTTCCTGATCCTTCCCCATCACCTCCACTCTAGCTAAAGACATCAGGATTGGAACATTTTGTTTTTTTGAGACAGGGTCTTGCTCTGTTGCCTGGGCTGAAGTGCAGTAGTATCATCACAGCTCAATACAACTTCAAATTCCTGACCTCAAGCAATCCTCCTGCCTTGGCCTCCCAAATAGCTGAGACTAAAGGTGCATGCTGCATGCCTGGCTAATTTTAATATTTTGTAGATACAAGGTCTTGGTATGTTGCCTAGGCTGGTCTCAAACTCCTGGCCTGAAACAATCTTCGTGTCTCAGCCTCCCAAAGTGTGGGATTATAGGCATGAGCCACCATGCCCAGCTCATTGGAACATTTCTGTACTAAAAGAACTCTGACAAGATAAATAACCTGGTCCCATAGTAAGCCAAGTTTTCAATTTAGTGGATCTTTAAAATGTGCTGTGAGCTAGCCATGATATCCCATGATTGCCAAGTGTTTACTGTGTGCAGGTATTAATATTTAAGGACCTGTCTCAGATGACCAGAGGGTGAAAATAATCAAAGCTCAGACTTTGGTTTAACTGGGAAGACCCCCAACTCCTTTTCACATCACCTGCATTAAATGGATACAAGACCAAATGCAAACCACAGCATACTGACACCAAGACTCCATAAAAGCCACACTTAGTTATCATACGTTTATTTTTAACATAGCACCCCAGTTTCACATCATGTATATTTCCCAAAGTTGGAGATACTTAACCTACTATGTTCTTCACAGACTTCTCGACAAGTGTGAAAAAGAGGCAGTAAGGTTAGCTTGAGTCTACGAGTCACAATCCAAATACAGGACACTTTCAGGGATTTATGATTAAGGTCAATATACATAATGTGTCCAATGCTTAACAAACGAATGAGACTCTGGCTGAGTAAAATATTAACACAACTTGTTAGCACATTACCATGAAAAGACAGAAGGCATCAAATATATACTTTGCTGTTACACTTTTTACTGTTCAATGTACCTACAGTGAAAAAATATACATTTTTACTTTCAAGGTTAAAATAGACCATCAGCTCATTATCTCTCTTGGCCAACAGCTATGAAGACTAAAGTGGTTCTTCTCGCCTCTGGCTCACTTTAACATTTTATTTGTGCTGAAGACAAAAAGGATGGCAGTGTTAAAGAAAAGGGTATACCTGGTTCCCAAGAGAGGTGCAGCTGACACTCTCATACAAGTTGACTTAAAATAACAATAACACAACTCAGTTGATCCAATCTTCACACAATGGGGTTATCACATCAACTGTTCCAGTCCCAAAGCAGAGTTCCCTGAAGGAGCTTTACGATCTAGTCCTGTTGTCCAACAGAGTGCTTTCAGATGGAACAAGTACATAAAGGTATTCTTATTATAGTCCTCAAATTCCAGTTTAAGCCCTCCTAAAGTCTGGTGTCCTCTGGTCTTCAGAGTCATAAACCCACTTTCTCCAACCTTCCAGAGCCATGAAATTAGCTTATAGCAAGACAGGAGAATTCACAAAACATGAAAAATAAGCATTCTCCAATTGTTGACACCAGATCAAGGCTTCTGTAACTAGAATAAGTCCTGTCTATTGAAACCCTGCATGCCTCTTAGAAAAGGTTCCTTTATGATCAAGTGTGGTAGTAAATGTGGAAAATAACTATACAAGCCTAAAAGCAACTGTGCATCTGCGATGTCTTGCTCACACTAAAGACTGGCTGCTTCAGGGCATGTGCGTAAGTAAGGCAGCCTCCAGAAGCCTATTTTTGGGGGAGGGCAGCAGCTCTTAGAATCTGCTTGCATTGCTTTTACAGTCTGGCCCTCCAAGTCTGCTGCTCTTGGGAGATTCACATAACCAGATGCATTTCTCCTTAAAAACAAGCAAAGCAGGGTGGCTCACAGAGTGATACTATGCCAAGGAAGGAGCAAGACATGCCGGCTGAGGACTCCCAAAACCCAAATCCCCAATTCTTACTAGGAATTTGAACCACAGTCATGATGCAAAAAACCCCATTTTGCTCACATTCATAATGTCCAAACCACAACATAACGAGCCCAACTTGTCAATAATATGGGAGAATCTGGTTGTTATATTAAATTCTTTTTTTATACTTTAAAAATCACATTCTCTTGGTGATACCTAGTCAGAAGGTGTGATTCTAGTTTGTATTGAACAAATGCTTTTAGCTCTAAGGTGTTATACTGTAATTGAGATCTTTCCAACTACTGCTTAAAAGAAGATATTTGCAAATGCTTGCCTTCATTGCAAAAAACACATCAATTCCAGATATTACCTTATTGATCTTCTGAGTACATATCTATTATTACCATGGCTGTGAGATCATTTAAGAAACAGACAAATATCATTTAGAAACACACTGTAGAATCAAATCACATCTAAAGAGAAGAATGCTTTATGATAGTTCAGACATTGGTAAGAAATCAAAGGAAAATTCGTGTTTTTGATTACTTACCCTAAAATATGCTGAAATTGAACATTTGCAACCCAAGTAACCAAAGCTATATTGAAGAAAACTATAACTTACTACATATTGAGTTCGTTTCAATCACGGTAGTCTATTTTAAAAACAAACTCCCATAAGGAATACAGGAATGGAATCCATTGAAAGCAACAGCTGTCAAAAGTTCTGCCAAGAAACTCAGAGCAATTTATTGCATCATGAAAGGTGAGGTGGTTCAGAAGAACAAATAGTTCAATCATATTCTTTTCCTTCAGATTTTATTTTTCACTTCAATCCAAGAGGAATTTCTAGATCTAAACTCCTTAAAACATGTTTTCATATTTAAAGACTAATTAAGTCAATGAAATTCACAACAAATAGAAAAAAGCCTTCTAATCTATTTTTAGTATTGATAGGGGGTGGGAGACCTAACTCAGAATCCATAAAATCAGGCTGGCACCCCAAAGCTGCCACTAGCTACCTCTTTCTATGGATTCTTGGGCCAGGAACTGCTGTTTCATAGGGCATTGGTTTCCCCACATGCAAACTTCAGGAGATGGATACCAGCCCTGCCCATCTCTGATATCTTATTCTCCAGTGGTAGCGAGATGGGCACAGCTTCCAGCTAAGCTACCTCCTCTCCCAATCAGGCCCAAGCACTTGTTTAATATTTGTAAAACAATTAGATGCTTCCAACTAAGGCAAATATCTGCCTTGATTACAACATACACATTCATTCCAGATATCTACCTTTTGGTTTTGCTTCAATGTTTGCTGGGATAGGAAGGTGGCAAAAGCAATATGCCACATAATAGAGATGCTGAGGGACCCCATAAGCCCACTATCAGCTCCTACTGTGCTTTCATCTGTGGGACTGTAGAATCCCAGTGGGGGAAGACTACTTAACAAGAAGGTAATTCAACCCCCATGGATGGGGCAACATTGACCTTCTGTCTATAGAATTCTCCCCAACAAGCAGGTCTAATTTTGGAGTTGTTTTATAGAAGAGGTATAAGGGTGATTTCAATAACCCAGCCTTCCTATAAATCACATTAAAGGCTCACAGAAACATCATCAGGCATTATAATCCTAAATTAATAGTGCACATCCTAAGACAACAGAGAAATAGAGGATGAGCACTAGTTAGGTAATAATAATAGTTGTATGTGTATGTACACACACACACAAATACTTGTTTTTTAAAAACTCTAATTCTAAGCAACTAATAAACTGTAGTCACAATTAAGTCCAGTCAAGAAGGTTGGGTGTAGATAGTATTGGTGTGTGCTTTAATGCAATGCCTATCATAAAATATTGGTAAGACTATGAAACTCAGGGGACTTTGTCCAAATGCAAGTGTTTTCCTTTAATGAAAACCAAGCTAACTAAACAAAACCCCAACATCCTAATTTGACTCACTGTGGCATTGACTTCACGGGGGAAAAAAAGCATTTCAATATTTTTAAAATGCACAGTGTAGACTAACATTCCTTAGTTTATACGTCTGGTTAATGGATATGAAATGCTATCCCAAGTGAGTGCATATGTACTGGAAGATTATGAGATAAAGTGCATATGCTAGTCTTTCCTGGAAAGCCAAACATGCTGTGAAATGTCTGCAATAAGAACACTGCTGATAAAATGTGTTGCAGCCCCCAGATCTCAGAAGATGGGGAAAGACATTACCTAAAAATCTGCACTGACCCATTTATAATCTTAGGAAGGGTTTAAACCAACTCCCAACCCTTCCCCCACAAAAACAAAAAGGCAGCCAAAAGGGAAGAGAAAAGGAAATAGAGAAATAGTTCAAGTTTCATGATTTTCAAAAGCAATTCAAAATCCTTAAACATGCATGGAATAGATTCACAATTTGTTTTTCTCTGGAAAAACATCATCTGTTTGAGCCTTTCTGCTCTGCTGTTAAGCTATTGATAAAGCTTGCCAATGGAATAAGGAAGCATTAAATAAATGCCTACTTCTGAAAGCTCTCAGCTCTATTGAAATCAAAGGCTTAATCCCACATATTGCAAACCTATCTAAAACTTCAAAAAGGACCCTAGGCACACCCTACCCCATTATCCTAAGAATGGGGAAATGAGCAAAATGCACAAGAGATATAGCATTTCTTGCCATTAGTCTCTCTCAAAGTGATGTTAAAGCTGGCATGCCTTCTGAGGGTCAGTGACCCTGTGACCCTGTGTTCCCACTTTTAACTTGAGCTTTCAGAAGAAGCAACAGCTACTACAATTTCTATAGGTTACTGGCTTTTGCAATTTGAGCTTATTGTTTTACATCACCTATACTGGAGTTAGCTGGGCTCCTCTGAACTTGATATAAACCAATCACTTCCCAAGGATACACTGCATAGGGAACAAAACAGTCATATATCTAGCATGAGGACCACTTCTTTTCATTATTTCTTCATAGCCAATACATTTGCAATCCAGGTTGATGAAAATAACTACCAGAGATTGTTAGATTATAGGTAACAATCATTTCCCTTTCTTCCCCAGTTTGGATACCTGGGTTCAAAAAACAAATGTTTATCAACCCAAGCAGTCTCATCAGCCTTCCATATTTGATGGGTGGTTTCCAAACTCATGTATTTACATATGTTATCCCATGCAGGATAAAAGTAGAGAGCTGGCAACTATTTATTTAATTTGATCGGGTGAGGCAGTTAAAGCAGATTGCTTTCACCCAAAAATTTACATGAAGGGACTGAGTTATCTGGGTTGACGGCCTAGACTGGCCAAGTTAAATAGCTCACTGCCAAAACCTCCACTTTACAGAAGTGTAAATACCCAATAAGTCTTTGACATTCAATAGAAAACAATAGTCATGTATTATTTATAGCTAGATATAATATCAAAATGGCACTAGAGAAGCAATTTTTGGCATATAGTGGTGGAGGGCACAGCGCCAGTCTAAATCTGATGCTTTTATTCTATTTTAGCTTTTGTTTTTATTATCATCATGCCAAAGACAATCCAGTTGGAATCCTAATTATTCAGGAAACCAACCTACTGTATGTGATATACATACAAAAATAAAACAAGCATCCTGAAGGTACTTGGTTATAAGGTTTTGTACAAATCATAAATTCTTTAAATAAATAATGCTCTAAATTACTTTTATTTGCTAGAAGACTGATTTTTGGTAAGAAGCAGCATCTAACACCTTGAGGAACTACTTAAGAATGGGAGAGAAATTCCACTGATAATTACAATGTCAAGTGTGATAATCAGTTGAAGTATTTTCCACCACAGTAAAATGTACAAGTGAGTTACAAGAGAAAAGGTCACATGGATTATATTCTGCTGCTTACAGCTTTTGACACAGTCAAACATCTATGACAAGTAGTGGGGTTCAAACATTCAAACAAGAAAGAAAGATCTTGGCAGATGAGGTCATTCACTGTCACTTGAACCATGGGAGTCACAATACGGTGACTGGACGAAGTTGTTCCAATTGGTTTTCCAAAGCAATCCGTTCTTGATGAACCTCCTGAGTCATACAAAACAGAAAGAAAAACAAAAAAGGAAAGGAGTCATTTCTTGAGTTCATCCCTACTTCATCAGATATTAAAAGGAAACTTATAACTGGACCCACAAACACTTAAGTGCTATGCTATATAACTGAAGAACAGGTGGACTGGAAGGCACCAGATTTAAAGCTGGTGACCAGACAAGGGGGGCTTCACAATTTGTAATCTCTCAACTTCTTTCTGAAGATGATGAAATGAAACTGACCAACCCCTCTCCACTACTCTGCCTTAGCCTCATCCTGTTCTAATAGGATTAGTAGCTGGCAGAGAATGACATTAAAAATTAAAAGACTGATTGGGAGAGGGCAGAAAGCAAAAGCAGACTCCCAATACTGAAGTGTGAACCATCAGGACTAAATTTCTAGTGACAATCTCTGGCTTCTAATCCAGCACCACACTCAGTCAGGTCTGAGGGATGAAAAGGTACACTGGTCATCTCTCCACCAAAGTCCCATCGAGGTTCCTGCACAAAATGTGGCATAAGGTGTGACATCTGAGTGAAAGGCAGAAAGGGAGATGAGCAATCTACTATTTGGAAATTCAAACTTTCAGGCCTAAAACAGTTTTTTGTCAGGGAGAGAGGGGACACCTAAAGGCATTCAAGTAGAATCAGTTAACGTGGGAAAGAATTCTGTATAAAGGCTCAATGCTGAGATGCTCCAGAAGAACCAACATGCTAGTAGTCAGTATGGAACTTAACAAGTATTTATTCACCCACCTTCCTGTCCACCCATCCAATAGTCCTTGAGTATCTATCTACTGTGGGCCAGATACTGTTCTAGCTGTGATGGTATCAGCAAAGAATGACACAGATCTGACCAATGCCCTCATATGGCTTATAGTCAAATGGCTAGGGAAAGATAATAAAGTTAATGAATAAGATACTTCCAGAAGGAAATAAATAAGATGATGTCATAGAGAATAATAGAGAGGAATCTGGGAGAAAGCAGAGAGTGTGATCGGGGAAGTCTTCTCCAAGGCGATGCAGCTTGAGTAGAGACTTGAATGAAGTGCAGAGTGAGCAATATGAAGATATGGGGGAAGGCTATTCAGGGAGACAACACGGCAACCGCAAAGCCCCCAAAGGAGGGAATAAGCTTGGTGGGTTTGATGAACAGAAAGGCCCATGTGACCAGAGGGAGCAAGGAAGACATGGCAGGATGAAGTCAGAGATTTAGGCAGCAGCCAGGTCATAGAGGGCCTTGTGGGGCAGAGGAAGGACTGTGGACTTCAAAGTGTGGGGAGGATGGCATTGGGGGCTTCTAATCATGGAAGGAACATGAGCCAATTTATAATTCAAAATTTTCATTCTGGCTACTATGTAGACAGTGGTTTATAGCAGGGCAAGAGTGGGAGCAGAGAAACAACTGGAAGGTTATTGCATGGACCCAGGTGAGAAATAAAAATGGCTCCAATCAGGGTAGTAGCCACAGAGATGAAGAGAAGTGGATGAATTCTGGATATATTTTGAATCTACAACTGATAGGACTTGCTGATGAAGGTGATGTAGGAGAGAAGGAAAATTTAAGGATGACTTCTGGGATTTGGGGATTAAGAAAATGGGTGGCTGGTAGTAATATTCATTGAGAACAAGATGATTAGATAAGAAATGGGTATTTCAAGGAGATGGTTGGGAATTAATTATCTGAGATGTATATTAAATATGGAAGGAGAAAACATTGAGTAAAGAGTTATGTGTACATGTTTAGAGCTCAGAGGAAAGAGAAGTAGGGCTTGAGATGTAAATTTTGGTTTCACTAGCTTATGGATGGTCTTCAAAGCCATGGGACTGTACAACATCATCAAGCAAAACAGTGTATCTAGAGGTTTCAGGGAAAGATGGAAGATTGACCCTAGGTGCCATACTCCCTCCTAGAGCTCCACTAAAACAATAAAGAAACTTCAAAGTCACAGACCCACAAGGCAGGGAAAGCAAAAGGGAAAAGATGATAACAATAAAATTTGTAAGCTGAAAGGCAAACTGATGAATGATAAATGACTTAGCAAATGCAGGAAAATAAATGTGAGGATTCTGCCAATTGCTTAGTATGTCTATTCCAAGTATGCATTCTACAGCTAGGGAAACCACAGTTCTATGAATTTTAACACGTGTATAAATCTGTGTAATCAATACCACAAACAGGATACACTACAGTTCCACCAACCCAAAAAACTCCCTGGTGCTACTCATTTATATACAAACTCTCACCTCACGCATATCCCTTGACAACCACTGATTTGTTCCCATCACTATAGTTTTTCCTTTTCAAGAATGTCAAATAGAAGGAATCATATGGTATACAACCTTTGGACACTGGGTTGTCTCACTTAGCATAATGTCTTTGAATTTCATCCAAGTTGCTGTGTGTATCATTCCTTTTTACTACTGAGTACCATTCCATTGTATGAACATACCTCACTTTATCCATTCGTCCTTTGGAAGACATTTATGTTGTTTCCAGGTTTGGGCTATCATAAATAAAACTGCCATGAATGTTCATGTACATATTTTTTGAGTGAACATAAGTTTTCATTTCACTAAGGTAGATACCCAGGATTGGGACTGCCAGGTCACATGGTAAGTGCATGTATAACTTCATAAGATACTGCCAAACAATTTTTCAGAGTGGTGGTATCATTTTGCATTCCCACAACCAATGCATGAGAGTTTCAGTTGCCAGCACTTGGTGGTGTCACTAGTTTTTGTTTTAGCAATTCTAATGTGTGTGTAGTGGTGTGTAATCATGGTTTAAACTTGCATTTCTAATAGCTAATAGCTAATGATGTTGAGTATCTTCTTGTGTGTTTATTTGCCATCTTTATGTACTCTTTCAAGTGTCTATTCAAGTCCTTTGGTCAGGTTTAAATTGAGATGTCTGAATTTTGAGAGTTCTTATTATTGAGTTTTCAGTATTCTTTATATAATCAAGATACAAGTCCTTTGTCAAATATGTGGTTTGCAAATATTTTCTCCCAGTCTGTAGCTTGTCTCTTAATTCTATTAACAGTGTCTTTGGCGGAGTAAAAGTTTTCAATTTTGATGAGGTCCAATTTATTGAGTTTTTTTCTGTTATAGATTGTGCTATTGGTGTTATTTCTAACCCCAGGTCATGAAGATTTTTCTCCCTATGTTTTTTTCTAAAAGTTTTATAGCTTTATGTTTTACATTTATATCTATGACCCATTTCAAATTAATCTTTGCATAAGGTGTGAGGTCAAGGCACATTTTTTAACACGTGAATGACCATTATTATAAAATAATTTGTTGAAAGACTATCCTTTCTCACTGAATTGATTTTGAACCTTTGCCAAAGATCAAATGGCTGCAATAATGTGGTCTATTTCAGGACTCTGTATCCTGTTCCATTGATCTATGCATCAGTCCCTCTAATACTATACTGTCTTGATTAGTAAAGCTTGATAGTAAAGTGATTCCTCCAACTTGTTCCTTTTCAATTTGTTTTAGCAATTCCATCTCTTACATACAAAGTTTTGGATCAGTTTGTCTAGAGTCCAGGGGTCCTCAAACTTTTTAAACAGGGGGCCAGTTCACTGTCCCTCAGACAGCTGGAGAGTGCGCACTGTGGGCCCGGGACAGGCGGCGGAGGCAAAAACACCCAGCGGGCCGGATAAATGTCCTCGGCGGGCAGCATGTGGCCCGCGGGCCGTAGTTTGAGGACGCCTGGTCTAGACCCACAAAAAAATCCTGCTGGGATTTTTATCGGTATTGCAATGAATCTATACATTACTTTGGAGAAAAATGATACCTCTACTATGTTGAATCCTCCAAATCCACAAATAGGGTATGTCTCTCCATTTATTTAGGTCTTCTTGTATTTCTTTTGGCAACATTTTGTAATTTTCAGCACATGAATCCTGTGTGTTGATAGATTTATACCTAAATATTTCATTTGGGGGAGGGGACAATAGCTTGCTAAAAGCATTTTAGCTAAAATGCTAAAAAAATGGCATTTTTTAAAAATTCTATTACCAATTATCAAAAATTCTATTATAGTTCATTGCTGTATACAGGAATATGAATGATTTTTTGTGTGTTGACCTTGTATTCTGACCTTCACACACTAAATTAGAAAATGAAATTTTAAAAAACAACTTCATTTGCAATAATGTCATGAAAAAACCATTTGGGAACAAATTTAACAAAAGATATGTAAGACTTATATACTCAAAACTCAAAATTGCTGAGAGGAAATTTAGAAGACCTTAATAATTGTAGGGATGTGCTCTGCTTGCAGATTGGCAGACTCAACATTATTTAGATATATATTCTCCCTAAATTAATCTAAGATTTAATGCAAATCCAATCATAATCCTAGCAGGCTAATTTTGAAGAAATTGACACACCAATTCTAAAATGTATAAGAAACAAAGGGACTAAAATATCCAATGGAATCTTAAAAAAGAACAGGTTGGAAGATTTATATTACTTGATTTCAATACTTAGTATAAGACAACAGTAATAAGACTGTGTGTGGTATTGGCATAAGAATCAACAAATAGATTAATGGAATAGAATAAGAACCCAGAAATAAACCTACACTTATACAGTCATTAGATTTTTGACAAGAACACCAAAGTAATCCAAGGAGGAAAGGAAGGTCTTTTCAACATTTGTTTTCAACATTTGTTGCTAGATCAACTAGATATTAAAATGGGAAAAAATGAGCCTTGACCCTAATCTTGCACCATATACAAAAGTTAATTCAAGATGGATCATAATCCTAAACATAAAGGTTAAAACAATAAAGCTTTTAGAAAACATAAGAAAATAGCTTCATAATTTGGAGATAGGCTTAGTCTCCATATATAGGAAGAAAGTAATAACCACAAAAGAAAAAATGATAAATTTAGACTTTAACGAAATTAAAAACTTATGCTCATGAAAAGATACAGTTAAGAAAATGAATAGGCAAAACAGAGACTGGAAGAAAACATTCACAAAACGTATATCTGACAAATGACTGGTAACCAAGATATACAAAAAAGCATCTACCTACAATTTAACACCAAAACAAAGACTAAAAACTTAATCCAAAAACTGGCCCAAACGTTTGAAAAGATACTTTATATAATGAGATATATGAAAGGTAAACAATCACAAAGAAAAGGATCAATGTAATTAGTGACCAACAAGACGATGATAAAAACTATAACACCACAGGACTGGCTAAAATTTAAAAGAATAACCAAATGTTGGTGAAGACGTGGAACAACTGGAACTTTTGTACATAAGTGGTGGGAGTGCAAAATGCTACAACCACTTTGGAAAAAGGTCTAGTAGCTTCTTATAAACTAACCACATATAATTATCATATTACCTACTAATCCTAATCCTAGGTATTTCTCCAAAAGAAATGAGAGCATATTTCCACACAAAGACTTGTTCAAGAGTGCAGTTTTATTCAAAATTGTCAAAAACTGGAAACAGCTCAGGTGTCCATCAACAGAATTGATAACCGAATTGTGACACAGTCACTCAATGTAATACTACTCAGCAATAAAAAGGAATAAATTACTGATACACACAACAATATAAATGAATCTCAAAGACAAAATACTAAGTGAAAGAAACTTTACACAAATATAAATGCTATAGGATACCATTTACATAAAGTTACAGAACAGGCAAAATTATGGCATAAAAAATTTAGAATAGTGGTTGCCTTCATATAGGTAGCAGGAATTGACTGAGAGAAAGCATGAGGGAGCTTCCTGGGGTGATGGTAATGTTCTTTATCTTGATAGGGGTTTGGATTCCATAAGTATAGTCGTTTGTCACAAACTTGGCAAATATACACTTAATATTTGTGCATTCATTGTATGTAAATTTTACATCATAAGAAAAACCTGTAAAAATATTGAACTCCAGCTAATGATATGCATGCTGAAATATTTAGGGAAAGTATACAAGTATCTGCAATTTACTTAAAAATATGTCATACATAAGATGGACTGATGGACAGGATAGATAAATGGATAGATATGTGATAAAACAAGTAGAGTGTAGTAAAACGTTAGTGGTAGAACTTACGTGGTGTCTATACAAGTAGTCACTGCATGATTCTTTCAACTTTCCTGTATGTTAGAAAATGTTCGTAATAAAATATTGGGGCAAAGGGGTTAGGGGTATAAAAGAGATGTCAGGGAAGGAAGAGACAGCAGAGAATGCTAAGGAGGAATTACCAGCTAAGTAGAAGGAAAACCAGAAAAACATGGTATCTCAAAAGCCAGTTAGAAAAACAATTTCAGAGGAGGGAATGACCAATTGCATAGAATTCTTCTGGAAATTCTAATAATATTAAAACAGGCCCATTGGATTTAGCCATAAGAGGGTGTGAGTGGAAGAGAGTGAAGCCACACTGAAATGGAAGGGAGAGAAAACAACTATTGAGGAACTAAAGACAGTGAATGAAAACAACTCCTAAGAAAGTTCACTGTAAAGGGGACCACAGAAATGGGGCAGTCATTGGTCAAAGGCAATGAACAATACTAGAACATGTTTATGTGGGATGGCGAATGATGCAGCAGAGAATCAGGGGATGCAGTGGGTAGAATCGTATCCCCTCAAAAAGTTCAAGTCCTAACTCCCAGTACCTATAAATGTGACCTTATATGCAAATAGGATCTTTGCAGATGTAATCAAGTTAAGATGAGGTCATGCTAGATTAGGGTGGGCCCTAATCCAATGACTGATGTTTTTATAAGAGAAGATACAATAAGGAGAGGAATTTGGACACAGACACAGAGAGACACAGGAAGAATGCCATACGACAACAGAGGCAGAGATTGGAGTGATACAACTATAAACCACAGAATCCCAAGGATTGCCAGCAACTACCAGAAGCTGGGAAGAGGTAAGGAAGGATTCTCCCCTAGAGCCTTCAAAGAGAGCATGGCTCTGCTGACACCTTGATTTTAGAGTTCTAGCCTCCAGAGCTGTGAGAGAATACATCTCTGTTATTTTAAGCCGCCAAATTTGTAGTACTTTGTTATGGCAGCCCTGGGAAACTAATAAAGGGGAGCTCAATAATGAAGAGATACGAGTGATAAGGACAGGGGTGATGTCCTTGAGAAGGTGAGATGGAACCATCTCCAAGGTACTAGGGGAAGGGTTGGCCTTTGATGGTACTAGAGCCACTTCCTTCCACTGAAATAAGTATAGCATCTTTCAGAGAGGATCTAAACAATTAAGGGCTTACCCAGAAGCTTTGAACAATAAAGAATGCTTCAAATAGCCTTTGTAATAGATTCTCTTTCTTTTTAACTCACATACAAGATGCAGCCTACATACTGAAGTTACTAGTCTTCCTCTAAGAGTGCAAGAGTCAAACCCATGTAACTTAAATACAGTAGTTCTCCACCTTCCAAAAAGGGTTTGAGAACAAAGAAACAAATCTTACCAACAGCAATGGAACCAGATGGTAAACTAATGGTCAAATCTAATCACTATACATTATATGTATCAAAATACCACTATGTACCCCATAAATACATACAATCATTATATATCAATTACATAAAATAAAACACTTTCAAACTTCCCCCAAAAAACAAACAAACATCAACAACAAAGAAAAACAGGGAAAAGCCCGGGAATCCAAATCTAGAAAGCATTCCTTACCTTGAGCTGCTGCTGGAGTTCACTGTTCAAGCGGGCCAGCACTGCATTTGCCTCTTTATTTTTGCGGATGGCAGTCTGAATGGCCTTCTTCTGTTTGGAAGACTGCCTACAGAAAAGCACAAACATTTCAGAAAAAATAGGAGTTGGAGGTCTGGACCTTTGTGGGTCAGAACTCTGACTCATGAGAGGTGCTGAACTAACAAGGGGTTAACATCACAGAGGTTCCAAAAATAAAAGCTTATATTCATAGGCAGGCAGATAAACACGAAATGAAACAAATTTGTCGGGATGAATTATTTATACCTGAAGTAATTCCCATTTTATAAGTTGCATAAAAGCTGTGAATTGTGCCTTTTCAAACATTTGTGTTCCATTTATTCCAAGACATTGTGATAAGTATTTCTTCCTGACAAACCATATTAACTGGCAAGGTCTTTTTGTGTAAGAATTAATAGCATTTAAGAGACCTGCAGGTGGCCCCTGTGGACAAGTCTGAAGGAAAAGAAGAATATTCTCCCTTTAACTTGATTACCTCTATTTAAAAAAAAAGAAAGAAAAAGAACATTCTCTTTAGCAAAAATCCTACATTAACATAGCTAGCTGAGCTAACTCTCCCTTATTATTAGGCATGAATGCCTAAGTACGTGTGTGCGCATGTGCATACACCACTGTACACCTGTGTCACTTGAGAAAATTACAGAATGTCTTAAGTAACAAAACAAGTATGACAAGGATGACCATGTGTCCTACTTTGCCCATTACGGTCTACTTACACTATCTGGCTGGCCGTATGTATTATTAACATCCTCTTCACCTTTTAAAACTGTCCATGGTTGGGATGATCAATCAACGTGGTTACCACAGGTATAACCTACAACCTTTTATCCCATAGCAAGAAATACTGAATTCGTAGAGCAAAAGAGTGATTTACGTTCTTCCAGAAAAACAACCATATTTGCAATCACTGGGAGATGGGTTCGAGGCTAGAACAACAGAACTAGAATGGATTGTGACGACTAAAGATTTGATTAACATTTAATGAGAATATACGCTATGCTAGCCATTCTGCTAATCTGCAGAACACATAATCTCTTCCCCAGCAAGTTCAAAGTCAAAGATTAATTTTTTCATTCATACAGAGTCAGGGAACAGACTTCATCTGCTTTTAAAATATGTAGATTGGATTTCTTCCAGGACAAGATGGAGTAGAAACATTATCTCTATTCCTTCCACTAAGTACAGTAAAATCTGTACATAATATATGAAACAAACATAAGACAACTCTGAAAGATGAACTAAAGAAGGCAAATCAGCTAGGGAACTTGATACCCGGGGAAACACATGGCAGTAAATTCACTGGGTTTTCTTTTGCTTCATATATCCCAGACTAGATACTGGAGAAGTCAGCAATCCATAAATGCCAATGAGGACAGACAAAAAAAAAAAGCACCCCCACCCCGCAATTCTGCTCTCTTTAGCCAAAGGACCTGGAAGAGAGGAACCATGCAATACAGAAAAATTTTAGATAATAACTACCCTATTATATCCAAATACCACAAAAAAATTGTATCCCCCAACCCCCTGCTCATCAGCCAAGGCCAAGTGAGAAGCCTAGACCTCACCCCTTATGAGGCATGCTATTCCCACTGTGGTGGTATCAGAGAATGCCAAATAGGAAGCCAGGACTTTCACTACCTCCCATTGGAAAAGAGGTCTCTTCTCACTGTGTTCATGAGGAGCTATAACCAAACATTTCTCCCTCTCTCAGCCAGGCTGGTGTCAGTGAAGGCCCAGTGGGGAGCCTGAACTACCACCCCCATTCAACAGTAATGAGACACTCTTCTATCCCTAAGGGTATAAAGAGGCCAAGGTCAGAAACTGGACTTCCATCCCCACCTGGCAGAAACAAGGTGGCACCCTTCTTTCCCAACTGATGAAGTGTCAGAGGAGATATGCTAAAACAGAAGATTTAAATAAGATCCAGAGATTCATAACATAATATCCAAAATGTCCAGGATACAATTAAAATAAATCATTCTTCATACAAAGGCAATCTCAACTTGCATGAGAAGAGACAATCAATAGATGGCAATAACTAGATGACACAGATGTGGGAGTATCTAACCAGGATTTTAATTCAGCCATTATAAAAATGATTCAATGGACAATTATAAGCACATTTAAAATAAATAGAAAAATAGAAAATATCAGCCAAAAAATAGAAGATATAAAGAGGAACCAAGTGGAAGTTTTAGAACGGAAAAAGACAATAACTGAAATAAAAACTCAATGAATAGGCTCAATAGCAGAATGGAGAGGACAGAATCAATAAACATGAAGACAGATATGATCCAACTTGAACTAAAGAGAGACAATAATAGACTGGGAAAAATACTGAACGGAGCCTCAAGGACCTGTAGGATTATAAGACCCAATATTTGTCTCAGTGAGTTCCAGAAAAAGAGGAGAAGGGGGAGAACTAAAAAAGCATTTGAAGGAATATTAGCTGAAAAATTCCCAAATTTGGCAAAACACATAAACATGTAGATTCAAGAAGCTGAACAAAACTCAAACAGGCGAAATCATAGTCAAACTTTTGAAATTAAGTCAAAGAAAAAATTCTTGAAAGCAGCATAGCTAAGGTATCATTTCTCTTTTGCTGAAGAGGCACATTTTTCAAGCTCAAAAAAAAAAAAAATCTGCCAACCTAGAACTCTACATCCAGTAAAAATATCTTTCAGAAATTAAGAAAAACTCAAGATATTTACAGATTTTATTCAGCAACAAAAAAATTAAGTTCTGATTCATGTACAATATGAACGACCCTTGAAAACATTATAATAAGCAAAAAAAAAAAAAAA
>VBSM01003185.1:7650641-7688861 GCA_008086735.1 Cheirogaleus medius
TCCATTTGAAAAAAAAAAAATCAGCTGAAGAAGAGAGCTGCAGAGATTCAGAGTGGGATCTTGGCTTCAAAGGCGAGTTGCTGACACTACCCATAGCACTTGCTCTTCTTTCCACAACAGTGCAAGTGGGAAAATCCATAGCAGCCCCTGAGACCTGCAAGGCCCACAGAGCAGCCTCATGATGGATCTTGAGCATTTTTGTGAGTGAGCAGGCAGGCTCACTTGAAGTCAAGTGACAGCAGCAGGTTTCTGCCCTCAACACCCCCCTCGATTTCACTACAGAAATTGAGGCAAGGCAAGTGATGGCTCTTCTCAAAGCCAAAGGCGTCTAGAGAAGGATGGTTTGCCCAGAGCAGTGTCGTCTCAGTCTCTGGCCTTCCTCCAATATCTCTTCCAGCTGGTTGGATAGATATTATGGAGGTTCTGCATGTGCCACTTCTGTGCTTAGATGATCAACAAGAGAAACTCTTTATGGAGATACAAAAGAATCACCTACCACATCTACTGAAACTTGAGTCTTCGAGTCATGGAGCTAGCCATTTACCGTGGGGGGACATGAGATAAGACAGGCAGAGAGGGAAAACTGCCATTTATAATACTGTCTTCTTCCTAGGAAAATCTGGCCCAACACAAGGAAAAGGGGGTAGGAAGGAAAGGAAGACAAGAGGAAGGGAAGGAAATCAAACCAAACCAAAGCAAACCCCACAGCCCAGGACTCACCTGGCCCTTCACGTCAGGCTAAGTCCTATAGCTTATAAAGCCTTCTAAAGTCTATGGGAGACTTTGATTGCATGATAGAGATGAGTAAGGTAAGACTTACAACCATAAAATCCTTCTATGGGTATAAGGAAAAATGTAAGCACATTTACATATACATATATATGCAAATGTAAAGGAAGTTTCTGACCTTGTTCTCACTTATCTATACTACTTACTTTTGGACAGTTGGATGCGGTTTCACGGTTGCTACAGGAGCTGGCCCGCTCACAGTGGTCGGAGGCTCTTGGTTTTCTGTAGTTTGATTTTCAGGTCTCAGTTTCCTACGAATGGGCTTTGATGGGGGCTGAGAATATGGTGTGTCCTGTAGATCAAAAACAAAACAAAAAACCAAAAAGTTAAAATAAAGACTTAAATGCTCCCCCCACCCATCAGGCCAGTGCCCTACATTCCTCTAGCCCCATCCCCAAGATCAGGCAAGTGCTCTATTTACTGATTCGTGGCTAGACACAAACTGGAGGGACACAGGCAGGGGATTCCAGCAGTCTTTCTTTCTTTTCCTAAATGCTTGCAGCCTATTACCTCTTTTTGTCATCTGGAAGGATGCAGGAATCAGATGCCAGTAACCTTCCCTTTCTTCTTTTTAAAAAAAATGTTTCAAGCAGTCTATTACTTCTTCTTGTCATTTAAAGTCACATAGACTCTGTGTGCATCTCACGCCACAGGGTCTTTTCTAACTGAAGACAAAATAGGATCCTGACTCACTTTGGGGCTTTTTGGAATATAAGTTTTGAAGTTTGTAAAGGTCTTGGTCATATGCTCATTATTCTCCTATCTCCAACTCCTACATGAAGTCAAGCAAAAGAGCCCAAGGCCTGCTCTCTTTGATGGGAGGAGGGCCTGGGAGAGACTGGGAAAGGGCAAGAAGCGGGTGAGGAGATGAATGGAGAGCAGGATGAGTGAGTGGTGCTTACTGAGCAAATGACAGGTGACTCAACAGCATGGCTGGGCAGAGATGACTATGCCAGGATACAAGAACAGACCATGGTACAAAGACCAAGAAGGAGAGACTATCCCACTACACGAGGTACATAGAGGCTTAGCATGTTTGTGGGGTTTCACTAAAAGACATCTGTCCCTCCCAACAGCACTTTTTGATCTTGCCAAAAGCAAGGCCACCATGTTTGGGAGGTTGAGGAGAGGAGTACAAACTGTCAGTGACATCAAGGCTCTAACCCAAGAATGTTCAGGACCCTAATCTTCACAAAGAACCCACATTCCAGGAAATCTGGATCATTAACATTCATTTCAGGACATGGAAACTTTAAAACAATAGATCTGCTAAGAGAGGCAAGAAGCCCAGGGGTGAGACTCACCATGGCATCATAACAGCACCTTCGTGCTGGCCTTACCTTCTTAGCTGGACTACTTTCTGCAGCCTGCGAAGGGGCTCTGTTCAGCTGTGGGAGTAACTCAGCCTCCGACACTTGTTCAGACTGTAGTAAGAGATCAGAGACAGGACAGAAATACAAAAACACAACCACCTAAATATATAATGAAGAGTATTTAGGAAGATAGTCAGTAAGGGAAAACTAATTTAGACGAAGTTGCAGTCAAGAGTGGTTAGGTCTGCTGATACTTGGGAAAAACCTTCCATAGACTCTACTATCCCCCACTCCTTCCAGTATTGTTCAACCTTAGAAAAGGAATCATGGGAATTTCTCCTGTAATTGGACATACATATTGCTAAAAAAAAAAAAAAAAAACCTCATGCTTCATAAGATCAAACTCTAAAAATAACAGGGCTTATCAGAAAAATAGGCTTGGAAAAGAAATTAAGATTTGTAACTCAAGCACTAACAAAAACAATCATCATCATTAAAAAAACACTGAAAATTTTTTTCAAAGGTCAAATTCCTAACAGAGAAACACTCTAGGAGCAGCATAAAGAAGAAGAGGCAAGAACAATCCCCAGGACCGACCACAGCCCGCATGCCACTGCATCCCTGTGGCCAGCACCCACATCCCGCCACCGTCGCCACTGTGCCCAAGAGAAAGGCTGAAGGAGATAAAGCCAAGGTGAAGGACAAACACAGAGAAGATCCGCAAGGTTGTTGGCTAAACCTGCTCCTCCAAAGCCAGAGCCCAGACCTAAAAAGGTCCCTGCAAAGAAAGGTGACAAGGTACCCCAAGGGAAAAGGGGAAAGCCGGCACTGGCAAGGAGAGAAATAACCCTGCAGAAAATGGGGATGTCAAAACAGAGGAGGCACAGAAAGCTGAAGGCAACTTCTGGTAACTGTGTAGTCTGAAATACTATTTTTTATCAAGTTTTATAAAAATGCAGGCTTTTGCTTTTCTTTTCTTTTGAGCCATGTTGTTAGCACACAGAACACTCCATTGTTGTTTCGGGGGAAGGGGCATATGTCACTAATAGAATGTTTCCGAAGCTGAATTGATGTGGAGGAAACACTTTTCCCTCCTGGTTTTGTGAGACATCCTCTTGGCTCCCAGGAGGAGGAATTCTCTGATACTGACACACATAAGCCACCCTGGCACAGATGCCTGTGGTATGGACAAACTAAAATTCATTTTTATGTCATCTATTCCCTCTCTGCCTTCGGCATAAACGTAACCCCCTTAGACCCAGACAACTCTTGGAATCTGATCCCCCAAAATTGGTTACCAGTATGTCAAACAACCTGGACTTTCCAGTGATACCACTGAGATGGTGTTCCTCAAAAAAGCAGTGGTTCCACTTCTAGATTGTGGATCTTCAGATAAATGCTGCCATTTTCATTTCATTTCCTGAAAGTCAGGGCTGGTTTGTGAAAAGTTGCTAAACAACATGCAAAATGTGAAATGTCAACCCTCACTCTAACCTTTCCCTGTTCAGAGCATCAAATGAAGACTTCATTGGGTTTTACAGTGGCCTTCTGATTTGGTTAGTCCATTGAAGAAGGGAGTTTGAAAGTTGTTGTATGCTGCTAATGACTGTCTGCTTATGTCCTGCCTGAAATAGCATGACTGTTTATGAAAAGCATCATTAATAAGACTAGATACAGTTTGGGGAAAAAAAAAGAAACACTCTAGTGAGTATGGTTCTTTCCCTTAAAAAAGGAAGGGGGAGTGTGGTAGGAGTAATCAGAGGGTTGGAGGTCCTGAGTGGTACAGAATCAATGACTAAATACACAAAGATCAGCAAGGAATACCTGCAAAGCACTTCAAGACAGAGCAGACACCGAACAGCCAAGTGGAAGAACATAAGGTGAATGGGTGTCCCGTGTGTCCCCCATTCCTCGAGGCTTGCTACCTTCCGCTGTGTTAGAGTACTTTGTTTTCAGCCGCTATTAGCCAGTGATGCAAAACATTCACATGCTGAGAGCAAAACCCACCTGTGAACCAACGTGACTTCCACATCACACTGACATCAGTCATCTACTGACCCACAAATAATCCACATTACCGAAGCACACAATGTAGCACAACAAACTGCCTTAGTGTGCCCTCTTTGTCCCTAATCCGGCCTTCTCTAACCTCTAATGTGGTTTCTTCCTCTGACTCTCCTGAAATGGCTGGTTCCTAAAGGTGTCAACATTCTCCCATTTAGCAGATTCTGGCTGCCTTTTCTAGTCTTCTCCTTGTTAACCTTCTGCCCAGCATGGCACCCTTGACTACCTCTTAAAACTCCTGTCCCTGGCATCTGAGAAGCTGCAATCTGCTACTTATAATCATTCTTTCTTTTCTGTTTTGATTCCTTTTATCCCACAAATATAGGATTTTTCAAGGTTCCGTCTTCATTTCCCCTGACCATTTTTCCCTCCCTGTTCGTTCTCTCCCAGGTAATCCTATCTGCTTCTACATTTTATCCCAACCAACTCCTCACCTTGTCTAAATCCATTATGCAGGCATTCAACATGCCTGATTTCTAGTTCCAATTATTTCTTATAGCCTTCTCCCTTCCATTAAGGAAAACTGTACTATTGGTGCTATTGGTGTTAATAGATACTATGATACATTCAACATTTACTATGTCATACACTGCTCGAAGGGCTTTGCATGGATTATTGCAATTCATCATCACAGCTCTAGGAAGTACTTATTATCCCAATCTTATTGGTAAAGAAATCAAAGATCAATAAGTTAAGGAACTCCCCCAAGGTCACGCAAATAGCAGGGTCTGAACCCAGGCCTGAATTTCCAAAGCTGGGCTTGTAACCACTTATTATACAGCCTCAGGTACTCTTAGGCCTAAGTGTTATTTGTTCAAGACATGTTTATTGAACAGCTACTACAGGCAGGCCCCGTGCTAGTGCTGGTATTCAGGGATGAACACGACACAGACCCTGCTTACGAAGAGCCTGAGGTCTAGCAGGAGCAGCAGGGAAATGACCAGGCAAACATGCTTCAGTGGACCGTGGTAGGAAAGCATGGGGACTACAGAAGCATGCAGCCTTGTGTGTCAGCAAAGACTCGGAAGCAGGAGAAGTCTCAGCTAACGCCTGAGTGATGAGCAGGATGCACCCAGTTAAAGGGGCAATGCACAAAGATGGTGAGAAAGGAGACTCAAAAAGTAGGCTCTGGCCGAGTGCAGTGGCTCACGCCTGCAATCCTATCACTTTGGGAGGCCGAGGCGGGAGGATAACTTGAGCCCAGGATTTCGAGACCAGGGTGGACAACATAGCGAGATGCTGTCTCCACAAAAATAGAAAAATTAGCCAGGCGTGATGGCACACGCCTGTAGTCCCAGCTTCTCGGGAGGCTGAAGCAGGAGGATTGCTTGAGCCCAGGAGTTTGAGGTTGCAGTGAGCTATGATCACGCCACTGCACTCTAGCCCAGGCAACAGAGTGAGAACCTGTCTCAAAGAAAAAAAAGGTAAACTCACAAAAGGCCTCCCATGCTCTGACACCCCGAATTTCAGCCTGGCTACCACAAGAATACTGAGGTCAATCGCCAAGACAGGAAACCCAGGAGTGAGGAGGAGCTCACTTTAAAGCAGATTGAGTTTGAAGTGTCTAAGAAACATCCAAGCAAAGCTTTCCAGGAGCGATTCATTGTGAGGAGTCTGGGGAATGCAAGCCCTCACCCCACTTTCCTTGGAGGTTCATAAAAATGGAGTCATATTCTAAGATGCATGGGCCAAATGTCAGCTTTATTAACAGCTGAGCGAAGGCCCGATGACCGCCCAAATGCAGGGCTTCCCGTGAATCATGCTGAAGAACACAACTTGGACCTGAGGCCCCTTCTAGCCTTCCACTTACAAATCTACTGTTTGGAAGGCATATGTTCTGGCCCCATGTCTATGTGTGCAGCCTCCTTCAGGGACCTCCTTCATGGGTGTGTGGCAACACATCGTACCAGGCAGGCAAAGAGAGGAGGAGTGACAGACTCAGGCACTCTGCCTTTCAAGTGGTTGCTTCTCCTCCATCAGTGGATGGAGAAGCGTTTGCTTGAGCACTCCCTTCCCTGGGGAGATGAGCAGAGTCTTCTTCTCATGGAAATACTGACGGCAATCATAAATTGACTCTTTTCCACATAAATGAGGATTCTAGACACAGAAAAAGTAGTAGAATGTCTTTATTATTGCCTCCTTTTCTCTTAAACATGTCTAAAAACACAAACAATGGGGTGGGGGTTGGGAAAGATGAGGAAGCAACTGAGATGTGTGTGAAAATCCTCCTTACTTACCTTCCTGAAGTTGTATGTAAGGGCCTGGCTTTTCTAGCTCTATGACTGGTTACAGACAACTGCATGGTGTTATGTCAGGCTGAATCCGACCATCAATCTCTTTAGGAAGAAACTTAAGACCTCTCACACCCTCCTACTGCTCCATGACTGAGTCTAGATGGGCCCACCTACTGAGCATGCAGAGGGGCAAATCTCAGGAGGGACCTGGAACCCAGGAATCAGGAAGGTCCCAGAATAAGGCAGAGCCTTGACAGAGCAAGAATTTATGCCATGAAAAGAGACAGGCAAAAAAACTCAGCTTTGTGATAAGAGAAACTAAAGATGAGATTCAGACGTGCAAAAGCCCCTCTTCACAATAAGCTATTTCACTTCATGAAAACAGTGTGAGGCTTACATTAGATCTAGCAGCTAGAAAGCAGAACAAACCAGGGAGGTTTCTTTGCTATTTCTTCAGACTTTCTAAGTTACTAATTTTGGAAAAATGATAACCCGTGGAAACAGGGGGGTCTCAATGGCTCGCTTCTTCCTCTCTGTTTTCGAGAAGTCTGCCACCACGACAATATTGCTTTGTCCAAAAGTTTCGGTTGCCTCCACTGAAATCCAATGTCTGACTCTTGTGAAAGAAACAAATATTTGGATTACAATTAATATCGCAAATGGCAGTCCTGCACTCATGGCTCCAAGTGTGACAACACGTACCCAGCCAGGATGCGGCAAACCAGGAAAATGTACTTTTAGCAAAGAGCTCACTGAAACTTGAGCTAAAGTTCCTTTTAAAAATATGTATCTTGTATTTGAATATTAACACTCCCCTAGCCACAAATGAGCAGTATATTTTCGTTCTAATCGTGCAATGAAAAACCTGGAAAGGTCACATGGACTTGGAAGGGGCAGCCACTCAGGATGTGGAAAACTGTCCTGGGGCTTTGCCCATCCTCATGGTAGATGGAACAATATGGTCCTTGCTGAGATGGCTTCCCAGAAATGGACACAGGCTCAGAGACGCTAAGCGTTTTGGGGTATTCATTTATTCAATCACACAGATATTTAATTTGTACCTCTGATGTATCAGGGACCACAGTAGATGCTTGGGACATGAGTAGGAGGAAGCCAGCTGTAGTAAGTATTGTGGTGTCCCCACCCAGATCACCTAAACCTGGCTGGTACATCCATCCTCCAGCTGCTCTGAGTATTGACTACTAAGGACTCACAGCTGCCTTTTCTCTAGAGCATTATCCTCAACGAATGGAAGCCCACCTTCCAACTCCATCCCCAGCAGCCCACAATAACTGACTTAAAAAAGGCTATAAAAGGCCAGTCCCCTGTCTCAAAGGTGGGTAACTGTGTGACGCAATTTGCATACCAGAATCCTGCCCATGGATCAGGCCAAGGCCAGACTTTATCTGGCTAAACATCATTGTTTGGCTCTTTCCCCTTCGCCACCTTTCTTCCCTCTCCTTCTTCTAGGTTTTTTCCTAAAGAGCATTCCCTCAACACATCACTTTCCAAGAATCCTCATCTCAGGTTCTGCCTCTAGGGAAGCTGACCTGAGACACTATGCAAGCTACTCTCAGAAGAGGGGACTTAAAGCACACTAGCATGCTCCTCCTTGGCGTCTGCCTCTGTCTGTCTCTTTCTCTCTCTCATATCATTTGTGCTGGGGGAAGCCAGCTGCCATGTTGTCAAAATACCCAAGCAGTCCTAACAAGGGGTCCATGTAGCAAGGAAGTGAGGCTTCCTTCCAACAGCCATGTAAGTGAGCCATCTTAGAAGTGGATCATCAGCCTCAGTCAAGCCTTCAGATGACTACAGTCCTGGATCACATCTTGACAGAAGCCTCATGGGAGAACATAAGCCACAGCCACTCCCAAATTCCTGACCCACAGGGATTGTGAGTTAATAAATGCTAATCGTTTTAAGATTCATTTTTAGATTTTTTTCTTTTTTTTAAATCGCATCTCTGGATCTGAAAGTTTCTGTTTTAAAAGAGCACTCCAGTACTTCTAGAATTTGGGACCTACTAGGCTGGAGGAAGGATGAAGAAGAGGGAGAAGAATGGGAGGACGGAAAATGAAGAAGGGCAGTAGAGGAGCCACACATGGTCTTACGGACCTGGATCGTTCCAGACTGTCTGCTGGCCACTCGGCACCATCCCCCCCTTCTATGCTTTTCCCTACACTGCAACAGGTAGAAGCTTGGGACTGTCTATTCCATTTTGTAAGTACCTAATTCCTTAAATGAAATCTCTTCCAGTATGAAATACCAAGAGCAGTTTCTGATATGCAGGCTGATATACACCCATGTTGAGGATTTGGAGCTTATCCTGTGGGCCGTGGGCCAAAAAGGCCATTGAAGGATTTTAAGTGGGGAAGTGATCTGACTAGATTTGTATTTTAGAATGGTTATTCTGGATCCAGTGAATAAAAAGGACTAGAAGCAACTCACACTGGAGGAAGGGAACCAAATTAGAATGCTGAAGAAGAAACCAAAACAAGAGATGGTCATTTAAGTTAGGTTAGTAGACATGGGGACAGGCAGACTCGAGAGCTATTTAGACTGGAAACTGAATACATCTTTGGTGATGTTTGGAATATGGTAAGTAAAAGAAAACAACAAGGACACATGGAACCCAGGTTTTGATCTTGGATAACGGGTAACTGGTTGAGAGATAGCTTAAAGCAAGTGGAAAGAATTATGGCAGGATAGAAATTGAACAAAATTAAGCAGAGTCATCATAACACAGTATTAGAACAACCCATTTATATCTCTCTCTAGCTGTATCTCTCAAATGGGGGTGCCAGGAAACACCAGTTCCATGAATTATCTAGAGCAGAGATTGGCAAACTTTTTCCGTAATGGGCCAAAGAGTAAATATCTTGGGCTTTGTGGGTCAGACTGTCTCTGTTGCAACTCTGCTGTTGTGCTGAAGCAGCCACAGACAATACGATGAATGGGCATGGCCCTGTTCCAATAAATTTTATTTACAAAAACAGATGGTGGCATAGATTTGGCCTGTGGGCCATAGTTTCCCAGCCCCTGGCCTAGGGGGAAAAGGAATCTACAGATAAGCTTAGGAAACACCACCTAGTCTGTCTCCTTAGAGATCCACTTAGCACATAGTACATGACATGCTCTGAAATTCTGTGGGGTAAAGGAATCCACTTGCCTTTGCTTAACCTATCAGTTCCCAAAATTATTTGGCTTCATTCAACTCCTTATTCTCATGTAACTCCTATCAACATCCAACAGAAATAATGTTCTGTGGAGCACACTTTGGGAAACACTGACCATAGACTGGATTTTAGAGGAACAAAGGAAGAACATTCCATTCAACGTGAATGCCAAATGGAATTCACCCAATCCTTGGGGAGGAGCATTCTCCACAGCGATTACACGTACAAACTCCAACGGCCCCTGCTGCACTCCCCTCCCCCCTTCACTTTGGCCAAGAGTACGGAGGCAGGGTGAGGATGAGATTGCTGTCTGGCAAGAAAGGGCTCCCTTCCTCCCTTCCTCCCTTCCTCCCTCCTTTCTTACAGCAGCAGCTGTTGCTGCTGCCAACTACTTCATTGTGTGAATTTATTTACTGTACTCCTTTAAAACCTCCTGGACAAAAACACAATAAAAATCACCCATTATAATAGTTTAGGCAGATGAACACAACACTGATAAATTACAGATTTTTTAAGGAGCTAACAACATGTCTCAGATTCCAGTTCCACTGAGACAAGTTAGCTTTACTCAGTTCCCATTGCCCCTATCTGAGTCCAGGTGCTCATGACACCTCCCACCTGGGCCACTGCAATGACTTCAGCAGGTCTTTTTCCAGCCTTCAGTTCCTGCCCAGCCTGATCCACCCTGTACACCACTGAGAAATCAATCTTGTAAAGCACCATCTCATCAGAATACTTTTTCTCATAGCCATTTAGTGGCTTCCTGTGGCCTATGACATACAACACAATCCCTCAGCCAGTTAAAGATCTTCCATCATCTGGCTCCAATTGACCTCTGCATCACAACTGGGTTAGTTTGCCCATATGGAACCTCCTCCGGGCATGTAAGTATTCCCTGAAACCAGAGGTTTCTTCCCAACTCAATTCTGTTTGTTCTAGATTCTCTAGCCCAGTGGTTCCCAAATACAGCTGGTGCAGGAGAATTATCTGGGGAATTTTTTATAAATTACAGACTTCTAGATGCTACCCCAGACTTTCCTCATTGCAATCTCCTAGGGATGGAGCATTAGAAACTTGTATTTTAACAAGCTCCCTAGGTGATTTTTATGCAGCTAGTCCAGACCAACTGGGGACCACTGATGGTCCAAACTCTTCATTTAAGAGATGAGAAAACCAAGTCTCTAAGGCCCTAGTCTAGTCAAGGCCACAGGTGGTCTTGCAATTACTAACTAGGCTTCTTAATTGTTTTCTCATCCACTTATCATGGAGGAAATGGGGATATATGCCACATGGGTCCATAAATAAATATTTGCAGCTGGGCAAAATCTTCAGCAATTAGATTTTGCTTAAAAGTCAGATTTGTAACAAAAAAAGCCAAATGCCATTTTTTAAAAATAAGTAATCTAATTGCAGAACTTTGCCAAGATGTAAACAATTGGTGACTTTTTTTAAGTGTACAATATTCATGCTATTGACAGAGTAGAAAAAGAAAATTCAAGCTCCAGGTAGATCCCAAGAATGGGATCACAAAGACAGTGGTTAAATTCTAGGCAGATGAACAGGCAATCTTGCTGTAGCCTCTAGGGGCTTTTTGGCATCCTGTCAGTATTCTAAATGTCATTTGTCCTAATTTTCACCTGACCCCCATCTCTGCTAGGCAAGGACACACAAGGCCCATTTGGTCAAATCCAGGCATAGAAGATGCAGAACCAATGGCCACACTGGCAACAGCAAACCCCATCATTCCACAACCAGGCTCAGAGAGAGTAGGTAAATGTAGCCTCAAGAGGGTCCACAGGACTGAATTCTCAGCAAGAATGATTACCAAAATCCATGACCCAAGTCACCTGTAAGAGACAGAAATGGAACTGAACTGTAGGCACCTGGAGGGCAAGATCTGTGTTTTGCTTCACTATCATTTTCCCAGTGCCTAGACTGAAAGCCAGCACACAGCAGGTCCTCTGATCAATGTGTAGAATGAGCCAGCAATGAACCTAACACTGTTTCGTATTCCACTGGACAAGTGGTCAAGAATTCATCCCATGGTAACTGGAGCCACAGAGCCCAGAACAGTTACAGGGTTTACAGGGTACAGGCTTTGGAGTCAAATCCAGATTTGTACTTGCTCAGTGTGTAAGCTGGTCATGTGCTTAACCTCTCTGAGCTGCAATTTCTTCATCTGAAAAATGAGGATGATCCACATAACTCACAGCATTGTGAAGATTAAGTGAAACACCTGTCTAGAGTGCTAATAAGCACAATTATTGAAATACATAGTAACTGTTCAGCAATGGCAGCCACTATCATAATTAGGATTAAAACTACAATTGGTTTCCCAGGCATAGTTTCTGCTACTGCAAGCAGCAGCCAACTCAACATAAGGGACTTTTTTCCCTTTAGCCAAATAGATGAAAACCTACACTGAGAAAATGCTGACTCCAATTTAGAATATAAGCAGATCCCACAAAGCAGGCTACCCATGGTCCAAATCTGTGCCACTGGATATTATTGCTATCAATATTGGAGCGGAGAAATTTTAAAAAATAAAAGCCCTTTCAGACTTTCAGATTTCATGGCTGCCTCAGCACAGATATCTCAGGCTGTTTGCACTGAACATCTCCGGTGGGCCCCCCACCTGCGGCAGACCAACCCAACACTGAAGACATCAGGAGAAAACTCGGACCCAGGTGCTCAGGGACAACTTTGGCGAAAGTGAAAAATTAGTGGCTTATAGCATGGGCAACTTATTCAGCAGTCACGTGGAAGAATCCCCTGGGGATTCCTGGAACCCACTGAATTATGGACATCTATGAAACAGACTTACTGTTACAACTAAAGGACTATGGATGCTTTATTTTGGTCTAAAAGAGAAATATTTTGACTATGACGAGGGTTTTGTTCTTCTACCGTGTTTTCCCGAAAATAAGACAGGGTCTTATGTTTATTTTTCCTCAAGAAGACACCCTAGGGCTTATTTTTAGGGGATGTGTTATTTTTTCTAAGTACAGTACAACAATCTGCATTTATTCAAATATAGTTAAGTCGTCTTCTTCTGGAACATCATCATAACTCTCCAAACCCCGAATTCCATCCTGAATTTCTTGCGACTCTATTTCCTTTAGAACCATTGGCCCCAATCTCTCATGTCGAGCCATAGAGCTCTCATGGGGCAGATGAGAAGGGCTGCTCATCTTCTTTACTGCTCCACGACGAAATGCATGGGTTGTGCAGATGCGCTGCGTAGCCACGCCCATCACTAGGTCTTATTTTCGGGGTAGGGCTTATATTGCGCAAATGCTTAGAAATCCTGCTAGGGCTTATTTTATGGGTAGGTTTTATTTTCGGGGAAACATGGTATTTCCAATTCCTAGTAAGAGAACAGAAATCTGAGTCCCATTCTCTATGGCCATATTGTAACATCATCTGCAGAGTCAACAACATGAGCCTCACGGGTAAGGTGAGCTATGGCAGGATTCTCTTGATGCTCATGTTCTCCCCGGACAAGGTTGAAGAAAGATGCCCTGTGCATGCCTCCTGCCAAACCAGACGCTTACTAAACAGGCACCCACAAGCAACACAACTGAAAGGCATCTCATTATGAGGCCCTTACAAGTTCTTTTGGCTGGTCCCAACTCCTGCCATATATAGGCCTGGCAACGATAATAAAACTATATAAAAATTTCAAAATGCCTCAAAGTCCTGGCCTATGAATTGATATTTTGCCACACTTATAATCTGAATTCCCTTCCTGGTTCCGTAGCTCTGTATTAGTGGCAGAATGTTAGAACAACATCTTTTCCGACCACTAATAGCTCACACTTAAGACTGTGATAAATCTCCCCTTTTGGGTTGACACAGCCCTTCCTGCATGAGCTACATCCATCAGAGGAATGTGGCTTTTAAAAAATTTCAGTTAGAAATAGCTGGCTAGAGAGGTAGCTGTAAAAATTATTTAAGAGTTAGGAACCAGCTATAAAATAAATTCAGCATTGATGAGGATGTGGAGCTGGAATGGGAACACTATTGATGGAGTGTAAATCAGCACACTTTGTAAAACTGTTTGGCAGTATCTACTAAGGCTGAATGTATGCCTACCCTATGACCCAGATATTCTACCCTTAGGTCTATACCCGAGAGAAATGAAAACACACATCCATTCAACAACTTGTACACGAATGTTCATAACAGTACTACCCATAATTGCCAAAATCTGAAAACTACAAAATGTCCATCAATGGTAGAAAACAGTAATATATATGCACATTCAGTGGAATACTATATAGCAATGACCTACAGCTATTATACATAAAATAATATGGATGAATCACACAAACATCATTTTTTAAAAAGTAGCCAGACATAGAGTTTATACTGTCTGATTCCACTTGTATAAAGTAGAAAACAGGCAAAAGTAATCTATGCTGTTTAAAATCAGAATAGTGGTAACCCTAAGAATAGGACACAGTGACTGGAAAATGGGGCTTCTGAGGTGCTAGTTCTGCTTCTTGATTTGGGTGCTGATTATATGCATGTGTTCAGCTTGTGAAAATTCACTGAGTTTCCCATTCAATGTGTACTTTTCTATATGCATATTATACTTCAATAAAGAGTTTCAAAAAATAAATCCAGTAGAGCCAATTTCCTGTAATGTCCTTAAAGTGCCACCTAGTGGTACAAGTTAAATGTAAACAAGAGGAGGTTTTGCCTCTAGCAACTTCAAAAATATGGTCCCATTTCTTACAGCACATTCTGGGACTGGATTGATACAGTGCCCTAGACTAAAATCATTGGCATAATACATAAAGAAAAAAACTCGCTGCCTGGCACACAGCTTCCTGACACGAGGATTCAGAGGTAAGTGAGTCTGTCTACTGCAGCACACACTAGTACTAGTGAGCTGCTGATGCACATCTCTTCCCAACTCCGCTTGCAATCAGCATGGTAGGAGTATTTACAACACAGACAGCAGCAAAGGCTACAAACTGGGAATTCCCTCCCACCCCGCCCACCCCCGCCTCCCAGAGAGAAGGTTTATCAACACACCACTACGTGATGCTTGCAAAACTTGCTTTCCCCTGTTTTCTCTGGACAGGCTTGTTTCCTTCTTCATCTCCTTCAAGGTACACTGCTGTGGTGAGGCCCAATCTGGTTTCTTTTAATTATGCTTGAGAAATACAGAGTTGGGAAGGCCCACCCACAGCAAGCCTTTGAAGCTGCCAGTTGAAGAAAGGATGTTTGCTCAGAGTTTTGCTAGTAAAGTCTGAAAGACAGAGCATCTTGGTAAGAAAAAGGTCCTCCAGGAAAAACCACAAAGCACAGACACAGGCATCATGACCCGTGCATTGGGAGATGGTGGATGAAAGGCTGATGGGGAGGCCTATTCAACTTTCTATTGATTCTTCTCACTTCGTTATCTTGATCTGTGGTAGGTTTCTCTTGAGACTCGTGTTCCTCACTGGAAGAAAGATGTCCTGTGTGTGCCTCTTGACAATTGATTCTTTTCCTTCTCATTTCCATCATTTATAGAAACGGGTGACGATCTGAATTTGGCCAGTAGGCTATAGTTGGCTGACTCCTGATGTAGGCAGAGGTCAGTCCATGAAAGGTAGCACAAGTGGGTAAGAGCATGATTCTACTACAAGTGGTTTAGCAGCCAGTCTAGCTCTCATTGTGGACTTGTGACCGCTAATTTCTGGCAATCCTGAGTGTGTTCTGCATTTGCCAGCTAGACCCTTCCTTTGTTTCACTAGGCCTGTAGTGATACTAATTATAACAGGTCATTGTTGCTGAGGCTTGACCACATGCCACACTCTGTTTTAAGTGTTTTACAGATCTTGACTCATTTAATCATCACAACTGTACAAAAACAGACACTACCATTATCCCCATTTCACAGATGATGAAATTGAGGCACAGAAAGACTAAGTCACTTGTCCAAAGTCACAAAGCAAGTAAGAGGCAGAGACAGGATCTGAACCCCGAGCCCATGCTCTTAAATCCTCAGTCAGGCTGCCTCCCTGAGCCAGAGCCCTGGTTGTCCTCCCTTGTCCTTTCCCATTAACACCACGGCACACGTGGGCACCCTCCCCTCCTTCCCCACTTCCATGTTTGCCCCTCCTCTGACACTCTCTAGAGTGTTTCCTGTCATAGTGGGTGAGGGAGGGGGCAGAGAAAGGAGGATTCCATTGCTCAGGAACCTAGAAACCAACAATAACTGAGCCCCTGAGGAAAAACAGGACTATCTTGTTAGTTACGAGAAACACAGTGACCGGCTATTGCCTACAACCCTTGTCAATAAAGCATGAGGAAATGGGTTTAAGGGAGATAGCCAGAAAATGACACAGTTATATATAAGTACAATGAGAGACTGTAGAATGGACCGTCAGAGGGCAAGAAAGGGTGAAGGAGCTACAAGATAAGGATCAGATCACAATCTTTGTGCTCCCATAGCCTCAACAAAGTGTGGGCCTATAGTAGGCACATTCCATTAACATCACATGAACGTATGGCATCTCTAGAGGAATGATGCCGGTAAGATAAGCTTTATACAACAATATCATGGGCACAATATATTAATAATAAGGAGGCGGAAACCTAAGAAGGAAAACAAGTTGCCAGTAGTGGGGTAAAGCTAATTTATTAAGAGGTTTCATAAAATAAAATGTATTAAGATCCCTGATAAAGATAATGTGTCAGCTCGGTTGTTAAGAAAATAATTCTGAGCCGTGGTCTCAAAACACAGCAAACTAGTAGGAGCTGGCACTCTGGGGTAGACAGCCAGGGTCAGAATCACAGCCTTAACTCTAACTTGCTGTGGGTGACCTTGAGCAAGCTGCTGAAGTTCTCCGTGCCTCGGTTTACTTACATGCAACATGAAGACAGCAATAGAACCTGTCACACATGGTTGTTAGGAGGATTAAATGAGTTAATATTTGTAAAGCACTTAGAAGAGCATCTGGCACATAAGCACTCTATTGAAGTGCTTGATAAATTAATAAAATAAATGAAGAATCATAAAGCCTCTGTGTATCCTCTTAAAATCAATTTTGAAATAGAAGAAATAAGTAAAGAAGCCAAACCTATAGAGATATGACCAAATATTCTAAAATTAAAGACATGATTTGCCAGATGGAAAATGCAAACCAAATTGTCACCTGGAATAAACAAATTTAAATCTTTGCCTAGATACATCATAGTGAAATCAAAACAGAACAATGAAAATAAAGCTAAACTGTTATGTAACCAAAATGTTTGTACCCCCATAGTATCCTGAAATAAAAAAAAAAAACTATTAAAAGCCACCCTAGAGAAAGATAAAGTTGCTCCAAAAGAACCAAAACTAGATTGACAGTAGAATCCTTGGCAGCAGTAGTAATAAATGCCAGAAGAGGAGGTAATGCATTCAAAATATTGAGGGAAATTACCTTCAGTCTAGAATTCTATACACAGTAAAATTACCATTTAAGAGTGAGGGCCATAAGAGTTTACTATCCAAAGAACACGGATGAAAAAACTGCTAGATGACATATTTCAGTAAACTTTATTTGAACCTCACAGTTGCTAGACTCATTGTAACCATGTGATTATGGAACATTATATGTCTTATCGCAATTTCTGAGAGCCTGATCTCTAAAAGTAACTTCCAAAGGTCACTTTATTCTGGTACAGCTTGAAAGACTGTTTTATTCTAGTCATCATAGTCAGAGGATTTTTTATCCTTTTCCCTAATCCTTAATTGTAAGAGGAAATTTTTTTTAAGTCAAACCAAATGTTTTTATTATAAACAGGTCAGCCAAGGACCAAACTATAAAGTACACAGTTTTGGGCATTTTTGTTTTGTTTTGTTTTTTTCAGAATATTATGGGCGTACAAACATTTAGGTTAAACAATTGCCTTTGTCATGCCCAAGTCAGAGCTACAAGCATGCCCATCCCCCAGACAGTGCATACCGCACCCATTAGGTGTGAGTATACCCATCCCCTCCGCCCCCCTCCCACCTGCCCAACATCCGATGAATGTTACTTCCATATGTTCACATAAGTGTTGATCAATTAGTACCAATGTAATAGTGAGTACATGTGGTGCTTGTTTTTCCACTCTTGTGATACTTTACTTAGTATTTATATGAATTGGGGTATCTGTGAAGGTCTCTGGACAGTTCAGTCCTAAACATCAAGTGTCTACTGTTAAAAATTTAGAGATAGACTGCTAAGTAATTGGTAGAAGTTTAAATAGCTGTTTTGGTAGGAAAATAATGCAGTTTTTCTTTTAATAATTTCGTCTCTGTAAAATTTCCTCTCTACCAAAACAGCTATTTAAACTTCTACCAATTACTTAGCAGTCTACCTCCAAATTTTTAACAGTAGACACTTGATGTTTAGCACTGAACTGTCCAGAGACCTTCACAGATACCCCAATTCATATAAATACTACATATATACAATCTCCCCAAATGTAGAAACTTATAAAAACAAGTTATAAAACAAGATAGGTAAATTATAAAGTAATTATCTAAGTGATCCCTTTAGACCCCTAAAAAGAGTTAGTGGAAATTTACTTAGGAGTTCAAAATTTCAAAGCCCCACTGGGAAGGGAACACTGGGCAGTCTAAAGGTAATTCAAAATCTGACCACAAGAAAGGGGCCAATTACTATGTACCATGGACCCTCAAGATCACCCTCAGAGAACAGAAAAACTTAACCATCAAAGGTCTACTATTAATACTTTCATGTGGTATAATTAGGAAACATTTCCGTATTCAGCTGTTATACCTCTTTTCTACTATTTTCCACGTAATCATTTTAATGGCTACCTGATATTCTAATTAGACAATACACTTAACCAGTGCCTTCTTCCTGGACATTGTTGTTTCTGTATAGTTTTTATTTTTATTGATAACACTAAAATAAAATAAATGTCATAATAGAACTTTTCCTTTCTTTTGAACTAGTTCCTGGCATAAATTCTAAAGGCATCTGTTGATAGCCAGCAAAACTTTCAATTCTCCTTTTAAAAAAAGGAGGGGGGGTAGGTTTATACTTAATCTTTTCTCCTCCATTCTAATGCCAGTATTTAATTACTATTTCTCTCTCTTCTCTTTCCACTTATCAATAAGGTCATTTCCTTGACCTTTTGAATTTCTCATTTGGTGTCAACTGTTTAAGAATAGTAGTTTTCAAATTTAAGAAATCCTTATAAAAGGACCTGCAAAGTCCTTGCAAGATTAAATCTTGAGATTCAATCAACAGAGGCTGGTCTGAAACACAATTGTTTCTTCGTGATACATCAACTGGAGCTATGATTAGCTCTGAGTAATCTATGAATCAATTCTACAACTAGGGAACATATAGTAAAATGTACTATGCCAACGTTAATAAAGGAAAAATATATCACACAAAACAGTCATTCAACTTAAATATTCTACCTTGATCAATGCAAAGCAATATTATCTACAGCAAAAGGTAAATTTATCAGGACCTGCCTTTACTTTAAAATGGAACCTTTTATTTTGACCAGAGGACAACACAAGCTTAATTACATTCTTGGTCAGTTTAGCTAAATGTTTGTCAATTCTGTTGATCTTTTCAAAAAACCAACTTTTGGTTTCAATGATTTTTCTCTATTGTTTCTGTTTTCTATTTTGTTTATCACCACTCTACTCTTTATTATTTCTGTCTGCAAGATTTGGATTTAGCTTGCTCTTTTTCTTCCAGTTTCTTAAGGTATAAAGTTAACTATTGATTTTGGATCTCTTCTTTTTTAAATGTGTTTACAGCTAAACATTTCCCTGTGAGTACTGCTATCGCTGCATCCCATAGGTTTTGGTATGTTTTCATTTTCCCTCATCTCAAGGTATTTTGTAATTTCACTTATAATGTCTTCTTTGGTTTTTTAGTGAATCCTCCAGTTTTACTTCTATTATTGATTTCTAGTTTCATTCCATTGTGGTCAGAAAAGGTTATTTTATATAATTTAAATCTTTTAAAATTTATTTAGACTTGTTTTATGGCCTAATATATGGTCTAGCCTGGAGAATGTTTCATGTGCACTTGAGAAAAGTGTCTATTGTGCTGTTGTTGGGTGTTCTATAGATGTCTGTTAGGTCTAGTGGATTTATGGTGTTGTTCAAGCCCTCTATTTCCTCATTGGCCTTCTAATTTTTGAAAGTGGGATACTGAAGTCTCTAACTCACTGCTAGGCCATTCCTCGAGTTCTCACGTCCCTAGCCACTCCTCTTTCCTCTTTATACTTTTCAAAGTCCTCTTTCTACTATTTTTAAATCCAGGGATTTTAGTTGTACTTAGCAAGGAGGGAGCAGGGAAAATTAGTCTAAGTCATCTTGTCCTTCAATTGCATTTTATATTTCATCTGTGTTTACAATAAAATTTTTCTTGTACAAAGGAATAAAACATAGAACCAGAGACGTTAGCACTAGAAGGATCCATCTAGTCCAACCTTCTCATTTTATAGAAAAGGCCATAGGTCCAATAAACTAATTTACTTAATTCCCACAAAGCCACAGAGCTACACAGTAGCAGGGCTAAGGATAAGATCACAGATAGACACATCCATATTACTACATTTAGCACAGTGTTGTACAGTTTTCAGTATGTTCTTTCATCATCACAGATGAAGGTACATCCTTCGTTTATGATTTCTTTCCTTAACCACTGAAATACTTATTAACATACTGTAATTTTCAGCTAATCTAAACCATACACCATAGGACAGAACAGAGTAACACTTTGGAAGAAAATGAAGGCAGCATCTTGGGTGATACATGTTTGTAAATTCACTTGAGAATAATTTCTGAGTTTCTAATACATGCATAAATAGAAAATATTTCTTGACATGTATTAAATTTATATTTTGATGAGTAAAAATTAGGATGTTGTATATATACCTTTGAAAGTTCATAAATATGCTTTATCTACACAGACAATAATATTAAGGTAATTCAGTGACTTCTGTACATTACATGAAGTCATCTGAATATATTATAGCACAAGATCTCATGATATTTGATGCTTACTGAGTTTTAATAAAAAGAGCCATGAAATTTTAGAAGCGGTGACATTTCCATATTGTTTATATTAAAGAATTTTTCTTGTTTTCTTACAGATATTTAAAGTTGCCAATGAGATAATATAGGTTAAATATCCCCTATCCAAAAATTCAAAATCCGAAATGCTCCAAAATCCAAAACTTTTTGAGTGCCAGCATGAGGCTCAAAGGAAATGCTTGTTGGAGCATTTTGGATTTTGGATATTCAGATTTGGGATGCTCAACTGGGTAAATATAATGCAAACATTCCAAAATCCAAAAAAAAAATCTGAAACACTGCTGGGTCCCAAGCATTTTCGATAAGGGATACTCAACCTGTACTTCATTTTACTATCTTGAAAATGGATTTTGTACATGTTAAAAATGGATTCAGTATGCATGTTATACTTTGGGCTGGTGAACCTGTGGCCTCAAGACCACATGTGGCCCTCTAGAGCCCCAGGTGTGGCCCCTCAACCAAATCCAAACTTCACAGAACAAATCCCTTTAAGGGTTTGGATTCAGTCAAGTTTGGATTCAGTCAAGTTTGGATTCAGTGAAAAGGCCACACTCAAGGATCCAGAAGGCCACATGTGGCCCCAAGGCTGCAGGTTCAGGGTGCTCTAAAACTCTTAATTTCTCCCAGAAGAATTTACTATGTTGTATTATCAACTGTATATATTTTTCTGCTCTGTGGAAAGAATATGAAACATTTATTTGATCTATTGGACAAGAAAGGAACTAAGTAATCCAACTCTATCGCAGCATTACAAAAAAAAAAAATCATCCCTTCAGCACAGTGTAAGATTTAAATGCCACCTGCACAAGGGTGCGTGTTATATAAAATACAGCAAGACTGCTGCTACCCTGCCAAGTACTTCCAGTCCCTACCCAGGTCCTATTGAAATACTGGTGGTCCCAAGAGTTTTATTGAAATAAATCACCTTTTCTTAAAAAAAAATAAAGCATTTAAAAGGACAAAATGCCTCAGTAACCATATATCCAACTGAAACTTTATCTATTTAAATGAGTTATATTTGCCCCCTACTAATAAACCTTTACTCAAACTAAAGCAATAATCTCCCCCATGTAAGTATCTTCCTTGCACAATTCAAAGGAAAAAATCCAAACATAGCAAGAAAAATGTAGGAATTAACATACCCTTTTAATTAGTTTTAAATATTTTTAAGGTTTAAAAAGTGTCTAAAGATTGTAATTTCTAGTTGGAAAACATTATCTGAATGAATACCCTAATGGCAAACCACTGCAAAATGCTTCAGCTGCATTTGGGGCAGAGGGGTAGGGATTATCTTCAGAGCACCCCGGCTCTCTTGATGAGGTCAGAGGTACTGGTTTGTATTACTGTGACATCCATTAGGTGATACAGGTTACATTTCCTTCAGCATGGGTTTTATTTTTTAGAAGGGCATCATGCTTGACCTCCAAATTTGGCTGACAATTTACTGATGAGATTCAGAACCTTTGGGTTGCTCTGGTATTTTGACATATTTGCTGGGTTCTGGGCCACATCCTGGAAGGCCACCTGGATCCTGCTTAGCTACAAGAACTTGCAGCTTCTTGAAGAACTTCTTAGTGATCCTCTGAGAATTTCACTGAGTCCAGGCATTCCTGTCATTCCAGGCATTCCTCCAGGAACATTACCAGGCATTGCCCCAGGAAAGCCACCTGGAAAAAAGCCATACTGAGCTCCTGATTGTCTTCTTCACAGTCTTGGATGGCAGCATTTGGCTTCTGTAATTTGATGAAGACACTGGCTCTCTTGGCGTACAAAATGGCCAACCGAGGATTCAGCTTGATGGCATCTGTGAACAAGTCAATGGCTTTCTGTAGTTCACCATCAGTCAGGGCTTCGGTGGCAGCAACTGTCTTATCATTTGCCTGATCCGTCATCTCCTCGGTTATCTCTACATTTTCATCTCCCATTTCCTGAGGGGCATCTGGTTCAATCACACCTTCATGATCAATTTCTAGATCACTTTCCTCACTTGATGGTTCCTCTGTCTGTACATTTTCCTCTGCCTTCTTACTATCTGTTTTTTCTTCCTTAATATTTTCTTCTGATTTAGCTTTCTAAGTAGCAAATGGTACTTTACTCCCCATGCTCTCCACCCACTCCCTCAGGAAGCGCATGTCCTGGGTGTGCAGAATGCTCAGATCCTGCTTACACAGTTTCACGAGGGCCCGAAGCTTGCTCACTTTGTGGGGGTCCATGGTCAGGAGGCAGAGGACGCAGCTGAGGAGGCTGCAGCCCAATGCAATAGCTCAGCGTGATTGCATAGAAGCTATCAACTAATTGTACGTTAACCTGTGGAAAAAATACTTAAAATGGGCTGGGCACTATGGCTCATGCCTGTAATGCTAGCACTCTGGGAGGTCAAGGCGGGAGGATCGCTTGAGGTTAGGAGTTTGAAACCAGCCTGAGCAAGAACGAGACCTCGTCCCTACTGAAAATAGAAAAATTAGCTGGGCGTGGTGGCGTGTGCCTGTAGTTCCAGCTAATTGGGAGGCTGAGGCAGGAGGATCACTTGAGCCCAGAAGCTTGAGGTTGCAGTGAGCTACGATGATACCACTGCACTCTAGATGGGGCAACAAAGCAAGACTCTGTCTACCTATATATATATATATATATATATATATATATACTTAAAATGATAGGACATTAATTAAAAGGGCAGGGTATTAAAAATACACGGTGCCAAATATTTCAGGAGAAGTTCAGGGCCTACTGACTGCGTGGTGAATTTAAGTAAGCCTTAGTCTTTCCTTCCAAATAAAACAAAGGTAGTATTTTATAAAAAGTTGTGCCTAAAAAATTTGGTTTTGAAAAAGAGCAGCATGCCCAGCATATTCCTATAAGAATTCAATATTGCCCTAGGGACCTGATTCTAGCCAGATGATGAAGTTAGACGGGAGATTAGTTGAGTGGACCATGGTTGATCTAGTTTCCTTTCGAGGCCATCTGTGTTCACAGCTAGTCTCTCACGACAGTGCACGCAGGACCTGAGGTACACGGTGACTAGTCCTTGCAGCAGGACCTTCCCATCATGCCCTCTCACCCTGTTCACATCAGTCATCACAAGAAGCCAACTCCCAGGCCATCCCTCACATTCTGGATTCTTGTTCCCATAGGGTCTGAGAATGTCCCCTAAGCTGACCTCATGCCTTCCACCCCTCCCCAACTCAAGAACCCCTTAAAAACTCATGACATAGCATCAACACAATCCCCTATATTCTCAACCCCTTCTCTGAGCATTCCTTCCTCTTGCCCTAATTCAGTGCTGCTCAATTCTGGCTGCACTTCAGAATCCCTAGGTAGGTTTCAAACATCCCAATGGCCAGGCCTCACCATTCCATGCCAAAATTTCTGGGAGTGGGCCCCAGGCCTCGGCAGGTTTCAAGCTCTCCCAGATGTTTCCATTATGCGGCCGAGGGCGGAAACCACCAGGCTAACTAAAACCCTGCCCTCCCCTGAAAGAACACCCTTGTGGTGGGAGCTGGCTCCCTCCCACAGCTCTGGCCACCCCAGGACTAGAGGTGAGCAGGAGGCTTGCTCCTTACTGCCACCTCCGGAACACTAAATCTTTCTCCCCTAAAATCAGGCTTTCGAAATCTTAGGCAGTTCCTCAAACACATCAGGACCTCTTGTGTGCCTGTTTCTTTGCATTTGGTTTTTTTTTTCTCTCTCTCTATAGCAAAGCTCTGTATCCCGCAGCCAGCTTAAAAGAAAAATTCTCTTTTTTTCTTTAAAACTCATTTCATTGGTCACCTCACACCTTCTTCAAGCCTTCTTGGTCTGTCATATCTTACAGGTGTTAATAAATTGCTTCTTCCACAGTGCTTTCACCCTCTAGTTCTATTTTAGTAGTCATTACATTGCCAGTGAGGAGTACTTGCTGTTATATAAGGTGAGAAATTAGTGGTAGAAATAGGAAAATTCTGAGCACGTTAGTCTACAGGGAGGCCCAATTCATCAAATGTGGTGCTAATAAAAAACTTAAAAGATAATACCTTATACCCAAAAAATCTTTTCTTTATTAAAGATAATTACACTGAAGCTCTGGCTCTATCACAATTGCCATAAGAAATTTGGCATGAGATCAACACTATTAAAGGGATTTGGCTACTAGAGTACCAAATACTCCCTTAGCAGAGAATTGACCTACAGGATAAGCACAAACTGTATTTTACTTAATTTATATGCACACAAACAGTGAGCTAATACGCTTAACTAACTCTCACTTTAACATCGCTGTATATGAAATCGTTTGCTCTAATTGCTTTTGAGCAATTGGTTGTTTTTGCTATGAATCAGTCTTTTTTTAAAAAAAAAAAAATGTCACCTCTCTGAGCTGAGCCAAAAGACCATGCCTTGGTCTTCAGTCTTTCCACAGGAAGATGTGGAGCATAAGCCACTTGATTCTTTATATATTCACTTGGTTCTTCTTGATCTTACCTATAGTGTGAAAAATGAAAAGATGTTTCTCTGAATTTATTTTCCTAACTCCAGGGCCCCATATGGATAACTTAATCCAGATGTTCATATCACAGTGGTGCTTGAATAAGTATGAGCCAGCCAAACTGCATTTTATGCTGAAAACCTAGACCTCATCTTTCTCACTTGATAAAAGTAGATATACTTTTGGTGCATGTAGAAACGATCTTTATATATTTTTGTACACATATCTGAAAATGTACAAACTCATTTTTCTCACATACTTAAAACCTGGAAGCTGGGCATGATAGAGCACACCTGTAGTCTGAGCTACTTGGGAGGCTGAGGCAGGAGGAACACTTGAGCCCAGGAGTTTGAGGCTAACCAGGGCAACCTAGTGAGACCCAATCTCAAAATAAAAAACAAAAACCTGGAAGTGCATCACTACTGATTGGCCATTTAGTTTTTAAAATACTGCTCCTTTGTAGGGAACAAAACATTTTCTTGTTTACTATAATCTAGGCTTGCCAATTTATCAAGTTGAATAATATAGATGTTTTTTAAATACAAAAATCTTTATTTTAATCTCTTTCAGAGATACTAATAAATATAACAATTTTAATTATACAAGGCCTCCTGGTTTCTCCCCTAGGTCTACTAGTGATGATTCTACAGTACCATAAAGAAGTCTCTGTAGGTATAGATACAATACATTTCCAAAGTCAGGCTTTGTCCCTTTCCAAAGAACATTCACAAAAATTTAACAGAGCAAAAGAAGAATTCAGAGTGTTTTAAGTTCTCTGTAATAAAACTTGCTGTGAGGTGGTAAAAGTGACCTCATGAGAGAGTAAGCAAGAAGGGACAGAAAAGCAAGGAAGGAAACAAGACAAATTGGAAACACAGACAATGTGAAATCCTGAACTAATGTGCAATAAACTCTCATTTTCAACTCTTCTAGGGAAAACTACTGGCATAAGATATAAAATTTAACTTTAATCACATAATATAGAGATGGGGTGACAGATGAGAAAGGTTTGGAAACGTTCTTAACAAAACCTTAAGGCTGGTGTATAATAGTATTTCCTAATCATTAAGCCCTCAAGATATTAGGTATTTTATAAATAAAGAGGTGAATGGTCACGCGAGCTAGGAAATTGCCAACTTTAACCAAATTGACCAGCTTTCTTTACTGTAGGACTTCAAAGCCTTTAGTGGGCTCATACTTGCTGTGACTCTCCCAGAACAGGTAGAGAGGCAGCAGCCCACAAATCTGTCTTAGCACAGAGCCCTATTAATATCTCCCAGAAACTGTTGTATCACAAGTAGTTTGGGAAAGGCTAGAATATATAGGTGTCCCATACAGGTGGTTAGCGAAATTAATCGAGGGTCAATATTAGGAATTTGACATGGCACAAAGACTAAATATGATCATATGTTTATTACCCAGGACTTCATGTCTTGAACATATGTGTCCCACTTGCAGTGAACGAAAGGAGGGAATGGGCAGAGGGAAGCAGTGTAGGAACTTTCTACCTATGCTTCTTACACACCTATTCCTGACGTCTGAAATCTCCATAGCTAGGCGGCTGAGTGCTGGGCTCACTGTTTACATTGTGATGGGAAATCTGGTAGACAAAGAAGCAGATTCATTCATTAACAGTAACTAGAGAATTCCCAGTCCCTCTGTGAGATCCTTGGTGACTAAGGCCCAAAGCAGGCAGGAAGCCCACCTCAAGCAGCCGAGATGAGAACTGCTGATAACCACAGCACATTTCATGACCAGGAAGCGACTATTTGTCATTTTACAGCAAGAGAAAGGAGGGTGGTTACAAAAGCCCTTTCAGACAGGTCTTCCATGCATTCATCTAGGTGGCTCCTAAGCCCCAGGCTTGAAACTGGCAGCTAGTAGCTAAGTGCCTCCAGGAGGCCTGCTCAGGTTGTGGTGGAAAAGTCCAGGTTTGCTGCTGGCACAAAGCAAAAGCCACAGCTCCTCTAGATCCTCCTTAGGGGGACATGGTGAAAGCCTCAACTGCAGGTGTAATGATCTTCTGTCCCACTGTATACATAGACACTTGGACTCCAGTGACAGGGAGCGGGGGGCCTTGAGGAGACACACTGCAGGGTGGGAGCTGCCTCTACTAGTAACTAGCTATGCCACCTTGGGTGACTTGCTTTACCCCTGTATGCTCCAATTTCCTTATCTACAAAAAACAGATCATATTAGTATCTGTACCTACCTCGTAGGGTTTTTGTGAAGATTAAATAATGCATTGAAATCACCTAGCACAACGCCTGCCCTATTATAGATGCTCAGTGAACATAACAGGTAATAATCTGAATGAGTAGAATTCTAACCAAAGAAAAGCTTAGGGTGGAACTAAAGTTTGGCATTGGATATACAGTAGGGACTCAATAACTACTTGTTGACTGGTCAGCCAATATCTCTTAAAGCCAATGTTAGGTACTGGAAAAGGACTTCTTATCTGTTTACATGCAAGTCAGGAAGAACTGGGCTTTGTATTACCCTTCCAACTGAAGCAGGAAGCCAATAACTCATGGTATTTGCATCTCAAGGTTGAGTGGACACTAAAGACCATCTAATTCTCTGAAAGAAGGACAAGTAAATGTTAAAAGTGGTTTCAGTAACTCGGCGAGTCCTGAGATGGCACCATATGGTAAGGTATGCTCTGAACCAGCCAGAGCAATGACAGAAACCGAGACTGTCCGCAGAGAAATTCCCCAACGTTTTCTGCCAAAAGTCAGAAAGGGTCTTTAAAGATAGGAAGTTTCTTCAGCAGCAGTGCCATAGACCACACTCCACGGATTTGCCGCCTGCTCCTCATTTTCAACTCCACTAAAAGTGTTGATGAAAAAGGCCATAGTAGCACACATAAATAAGGCAGAATTAATTTACAAGTGAAACCAATTTTGGAGACATATTCTCCCACTCCTGCTGTATCAGCTTATTGTTCTGAGGGAAAATACCACCCTAAAGAAAGCACTGTGGGCCGAAACAACAGCACTAACCCCTTGTTGATGACCATTTATTGTTAGTTTATGTAGAATTAACACAGCTCCTAAGATGCTGATAAACATATAGTTACCCAGATTGCACAATGCTATACAGAAAGCGATGTTCCTTCATCCCCCAACTGGAGAGATACCCCTTCTTCTACTCCTCCCTCTGTACGAAAACAGACACAAGCCTAGACAGCAAGAGTGAACTAGCACACGTTTGCTTGGTGGCCTAGTGAGGATCTTTCCCTCTTCCGCATGAGGCTCGGGGATTGGCTCGATGAGAAGTTAAACCACTCTCTGCTCTCTTCATCCAGGTATCAGCTTGGGAATCTGACGGACCAGTTCTGTGATGATCAACCCTTGCAAGGAAGCACAGTGGTAGGACAACTTTCCCACTACCATCCAGTTTACAGAAATCAAATATGTCTCCTACCTGCGATGGACAAGGTCTCGGAGGGAGCGCAGGTGGTGGGGGTAACAATCCTGACTTAGTAGCTGAAAAGAAAAACACATGCTGTTAAGGATCGCCTCTCAAAAATAAAACAAAAAACTCTTGTACTTGTTAACTAGGAATAGCAATATCATTTGCATTTAACATGTTTAAGTTTTTAAAATCCCTCTGAAGGCTTAATAAAAAAAAAGAGTACATGTTCTTTCTCATCCCTTTATCATTTTCATCCTACCCCAAACCCAAGTATTTATATAGTCTGTTATGACCAAGATAGTAAAACAGCAAGGAAAAGACACCTGGAACCCAGCATGAGAAAGGTGATCAATTCTTCAGTATTCTAATGTTTGTTAATCATTTAGTTTCAAGTAATCCAAAACAAAAGTCCAAAAGGGTCTTCTCTGCCTTCTCTCATATTTCTCCCTAGCTCTCAGCCATACCACTGCTCAGTGAGGAGGCTGCAGAAACTAAGGGAGCTGGAACTCAAAAGAGGCAGCCGGCTGCCCTATAAGTGCTCCTGGGAATGGGTCTGACATCAGCAGAGGAGGCCAAAAGTGATATGTAGGGATTCTTAAAGATCTCAATTTCATTTTCTTTCCCTGATCCTTATTATCAGGGATAACTAAAGCTGTTTCTAAAATAATCTGGCCACAGTTGAAGAATCTTTTGAAAGAAAGTATCAGTCTAATTTTTTTTTAATTTTGTGAGATACAGATATTTGAGTTAAGCCAAAAACATCTGAGTTATAATTTAAGAATGAAAATAAACAGCTGCTATGAAATTATAAATAAAGTTCATAATCACACACAAGAAATAAGTTTAGCATTACATACTGGCAAGTTAAACCACATTCTTTACAAACTCCTTGAAAAACACCATGGTCCATATATGTGTTTATTTGCAAATCTGCAATATGCATGCTAATATTTGGACAAGTTTCTGTGCCTTAAAAATGAAATCATAGCAACGCGCCAAGAACATGAAAGTTTTCGAAAATCACTTTTGATTGCCCTAGCTGGATCAGACAAGCTAGATGGAGTTTGGTGCTTTTCACAAACGTAACTCAGAGTAACGTCACAGAGATTTTCATTTGGATCCAGCTCACGGATACAGTATAACCATGTGGGCCCATCTATGATTTCTCTCAATCTGTCTTTCATTAAAATTTATGAAACACATCAGTGGGTCAAAACTCCAGAGGTGGTGAGACCTTGAACAACTGTCAATAACAAAGCATGTGGCAGGAGAGAATGCTGAAAGCCTTCAGGAATTATCTATCTCAGAGCCTCTACTCCACAGGTTCTCACACATTGGGCCTTTAAATTACCAGTTACTTTTTTTAAAAAAAAATGAAACGACTAAACAAACAACATCTATGCATGCTTCTAAGGGAAAGGCCAAGCAATTGCACGAGAATAAAGTATGTGTTAAAACAACTCTTTATTAACAAAAGAGGACTGCACAAGAAATGATAAGCCATTTAATTAAATTGACTTCTGCCAAGATGGAGTAACAGAGATCAGATTTACACACCCATTTGAAACAACTAAAAACAAACAGAAAAAAAAAACACATGAAACAACAGTTTTTAAGGCACTAGAACAAAACATGTACAACGACAGTTTTCAAGATACTAGAAAAACAGGCAACAAAAGATGGTGATCCCTGAGAGATAGGAAACAAATGAGGTGAGCCCTGTGACTGATGGATTGACCCTACTCACTGTCTTGAAAGTTAGTAGAAACAGGATCTAGATCCCGAGTCAAGTCTAATTAAGTTCTTTGTTTACTATTATTTAATTTTTTAAAAGACAAATGCCCTATTTTTGTAAAAGATCATACGTGAGTCTGTTTTTGAATATATTTGGATAAAATTATATGGCCTACAACGCCATGTATTGGGTTCATTAGAAATTGCCCCAAATATGAAGGAGAAATGGGATAAAAGATTGAGACCATTTAAAATGGAATCCTCTCTCAGTTTCTTACAATTAAGCTTCAAGCAACAAAACAGTATCACAAGCACATGCCCATCATTCATGAGGAATCTTTTAAGAGTTGATATTTGTCATTTCCTCATTAAATTCCAAGAGGATTTGGGGGGGAAAGCCCTCAAAATCCTATCACAAATATTAAAAAATATTATACAAATATTAACAGCAGTTTTGTTTCCTCTTTTTAGTACCTTTACCACTTTTTCTGGGCTTACATCTACTATAAAGTTGAATGAAAATGGTGATAATTGGCATGCTTGTCTTTTCTTGATCTCAAAAGGAAGTGTTCACTAGTTCACCGTAAAGTATAGTGTTTGCTGTAGGTTTGTTGTAGATACCCTTTAAAAGGTGATACAAATTCTCATCTATTCTTATTTTGAGATTTTTTTCGATAATTTGTTTTTGAATTTTAACTAAAGCTGCAAGTCCATCCATTGAGGTGATCGTATGATTTTTTCCTTACAATTTGTTAAAATGGTGAATTACATTATGGATTTTTAAATATTAAAACACCCTTGCAGGCCTGGGATAATCTCAACGTAGTCAGGTTTTTATATCTGCTAGATTTAGTTGACTAATATTTTGTTTAGGGTTTTTGCAACTATTATCATATTCATGAATATGACTGAAAAGTGATTTTCCTTTCTCATATTGTCCTCTGTTGTGCTTGATTCAGCTGGAGAGTGTTCCGCCTATTTAAACTCTGAAATAAGTTGTTTACGATAGGAAATTTTTTTTCCTTAATATCAGGTAAAAACTTGCCCAGTAGAGCCATCTAGGTCAGCAGTTTTCCTTAAATAAAATTTTTGATTAACGATTCCATTTCTTTAATTGTTATAGGACTATTTAAACTGTCTAATTCTTAGTCAATTCTGATAAATGTTTTTTCTAGGCTTTCATTCATTCTGTCTAAATATTCTAATTTATTAGCATAAGGGTGTTCATACGACCCTCCCTTACTATCACCTTAATGTCTGCATGTGTAATTATTTTTTTCCACTCAAATTTTCCTTCATTAATCTCGCCTGGTACTTTTTATTAATAGTTTTATTACTCTTTTCAAAAAACTGACTTTTAACTTTTTTGAGCCTCTGTATTGTATGCTTGCTTTCTGTTTCATTAATTCTCTTTATGTCCTTCCATCTACTTTCTTTGGGCTGGTCTTGTTCTTTTGCTACCTTAAATTGGTTGCTTAGTTCATTAATTTCTAGCTTTTCTTCTTTTCTAACGTAAGCATTTAGGGTTGTCGATTTTTTCCAAGTACCTCTTTAGTATAATATCATAGGTTTTGTATGTAATATTATTTAGTACTAAAAACTTCCTAATTTCTATTATAATTTCTTTTATGATGTCTAAAGTTTATCCTTTAGAATTTCCTTTATTGAGAGTCTATGAGTAGCAAACTTATTTGATTTGATTGAAAAGTCTTTATTTTTCCCCTCAGTCTTGAAAGATGAATTCTAATTTGATAGCTATTTTCTCTCAGCACACTGAAGATAACATTTCACTGCTTTCTGGCTTCCATTACTGCTGTTGAGAAGTCATCTATCAGTCAAATCATTGCTTTGTTAGGTAGCCTATCTTCTCTACGGTTGCTTTTATGATGTTCTCTTTGGTTTTGGTACTCTGAAATATCAAACTTTTATCCTGCATCTGCACATGTATTTCTTAACCTTTTTTTTCTTTTATCACCTGCTTGGCCTCATTGGAATTTCAGAACCATGTGGCATCCCCATTAACTGTGGTCAATTCTTAGCAAGTTTTAAAATATTGTCTTTCCACCATTTTCTCTCACCTCTCCTTCAGGAGCTTTGTCTAACTGTACTGTGTTCTGGATAATTTTCTAAGATCTATTGTCTAATTAACCAATTCCCCCTTCAGCTGTACTTAATATCCTGTTAATCCAGTCTTTGAGCTTCTTTCTGTTATAAAATTTTTCTTTTCTAGAAGTTCTATTTGGTCTTTTTTCAAAACAGCTTTCTTCATTTTTATAATTTCTTGGCCACTTATTAATTTTCTTCATCTCTTCTTTCAACATATTAAACATACTTATGTAATTCCAATATCTGAGGCCTTTGTATTTCCCACTGTTTTTTGCTTATTCTGGCTCTTGGTCATTCTGCTTCATTTCCTAGTGTATTTGGCAACATTTGACTCTGAACTCATATTCCTTGGAACTTTACCTAAAAGAATACTTTGAGGCCTAGGTGGAAAGTGAGTTACTCCTCTCTCCAGTGCTTCTTTCAGAAACCTGAGGGCACTCCCAACCTGGGACAACTTTAAACTAAAATCTTGGCTTGATACTGTGCAGAATTCCTAGTTTCCGCTGTCTGATCTGAGATTTTGTTAAATGTCCTCTACTAAGACTTTTGAGTATAGATAGCAGTTTGAATACATGCAATTAATCTTACTCTTACCTCATTAACACAATAGTGAAGAGAATTATTTAAATGCTCTTGTTTAAAATTGTAACTAAGAAAATAGATGAGTGACTGACAGCTAGCTGAGCAGGTCTGAGAAACCAATGAAGAAAGCAGAAAGTAACCAATTTGTACCACAGAAGCCTGCCCCTGATCCTCAGGAATTGGTGGCATCAAACCCCTCTGGAGATAGGGGGAAAACAAGGAAAACAATAAAAATTAAAGAAATGAACTAATATTGGATACATTTTCTACCTTTCAGGAAAAGGGCACACCTTGACAAGACCTTTCTGGATCTGGTTCCAGCTATACATCATGCTGTTTTTGTACGCAGGGGCCCTACCCCTGCAGTCTCCTCTACCTGTAGTAGCCGGCTCCACTCCTACTTCACCTGATAACTCAGAATATAGTAAGTGATCAATAAATATTTGCTTAAATCATAAGACAGATATACAGGTTTATGTTTCATCCTTCTTTTTAAAAAAACAAAAAAAGGGGAGGCAGGCATGGTGGCACACACCTGTAGTCCCAGCTACTTGGGAGACTGAGGCAGGAAAATCACTTGAGCCCAGGAGTTTGAGGTTACAGTGAGCTATGATGACACCACTGTACTCTAGCCTGAGTGACAGAGCAAGACTCTGTCTCAACAAAATAAAAAAAATAAAATAAAATAAAATGTTTTTTAAAAGACTGAAACATTTTAGGGACAGTTAGATCCTGAGATTTCCTCTCACATTCTGTACAGTTTCAGCATGTTTCCCACTTCGGCAGAAAGCTAGATATATTTCACTTTTCTAGGGAGGACAACAAGCCCAGATAAAGGCATGCGGCCATAGTGAAAATAGAGGGATTTAGTAAAGGTATGCACTCTGGATGCTGAGACTCTTCCAGCCCTCTTCCCTTCTGCTCCCAAACTGTTACATCCAGAGATTAGAAAAATGTGTTCCAGAGAATCAGACCAGCCAAGAAGGAAGATCTAAAGATACTGAGATCAAGGGATCTCCAACAAGATGGCCCAGCCAGATCATTCTACCAGGAAGCCCATAGTTGGCAAGTCTCGTCCATTTGTTCATATATTCCAATCAGGTTTTTTTTATCCTCCATTCTTAAATATAAGCAGATGATTAAATATTGCCAGCTATCTGCAAAAAATGTTCTAACCTAAGATAGAGATCAATAAAAAATAGAAAAAAAAGGAACCTCAAAGAAACAGACTAGACTTATACTAGGAGAAAAATTTTAAATGTATATTATTAATATCATCAGAATGATCATGAAGTTTATTCCAGAAATATTTAAACACTTACTACGTGCTAGGTACTGTTTGCAGTACTGGGAAAATATCGGTGGGGAAAAAAACAGGAAAAAAAAGCTCTACCCTTATGAAGCTTATATTCAACTGAGAAAAGAGACAATGGGGTGGTGGTTAGAGATGAAATTTTAAATAGCATCATCAGGGAAAGTCTCAATAAGAAATGAGAGATGCCATTTGTGAAGATAAAATAATGGAATGCTATTGAAAAAAACATTCAGAACATTTTTAAAAGAGCACTTGGAAATTAAAAATATGATAACAGAAAGAGAAAGCTCAATAACAAGGTTCAAAGATAATCTGAGAAAATCTCAGATTACCCTACTTCCTGAAAGTAGTGTAATACCCAAATAAAAGTTCCACAAAGAGAAAAAGAAAAAATAGGAAGAAATCAATTAATTCATTCATTTGAATTTCCCAGAAATTAAGAATATGAGTTTCTAAATTAAAAGGGCCCACTGAGTACACAGAACAATGGAAGAAAACAAACCCGTGACAAGGCACATCATGATATTTCAAAATACTGGAGTTAAAAGATTTTAGAAGTTTTCAGTAGATGGTAGAAGAGGAGAGCAGGCCACATACAATGATTTTGACTTCTTAATGTATCATTAATATTAATTATTAATCAAACTTCATTCTACCAATCCATCTTTTTGTCTTACACAGCACCTAAGCACACAGCCATATGTTTAATAGGTACTCACACAGTCACAATGATTTTAGACTTCTTAATTGTCACTGAAAGCTAGAATTCATTAGAGCAGTTCCATCATAATTCTGAAGAGAACTTATTTTCAACCAATGATTGTATACACAAACTAGCAGTCTGCATGATGGTACAATCTAAGCTATTTTTACACATTCAGGGTCTCAAATTGGGCTCCATCCACTCTTTCTAAAGAAGCTACTAAAGGATGTGCTCCACCAAAACAAGAGAGTAAACCAAAAAAGAGAAAGACACAGGACACAGAATAAAAGAAATCCAACATGGGAGAAAGTGGAAGGGAGTCCTTGGATGACAGTATAGGGGGATCCCATGATGAAAACTATGTACCAGGTATTAAAGACAATCAGTTCATATTTCTTCAAAAAGGCAGAACTGACAGAATAGCTGATGTATCAGAATTTCGTAAGAGGAACTCTAGAAATTTGAGAGAGGCTACAGTTGAACCAGGGCAAGTACATTAAAAAGAAACAAGTCAATTATTCACTCCAAGGCAAACAAAAACCCGTGCAAGCAAGAAAAGTAATCAATTTACTATATGGCTTACATGGCCATAATAATAATAGAAGCACTAAATATTAATCTAACCAAAATTACAACATAACTATACCAGATGGGTGGGGGAGGGGAAAGGTACTGGGGGAGGGAAGACAGTAGATGATAACAAAAACTGAAAAGTCAATAAGAGGTTATATATTATTTAGAAATATGAACGAAATACCAAAATAATCAACATTTTAAAATCCTGCAGTATAGTGTATTCTTCTAAGTCTTGGGGGTATATCAATGGTCTTGGAGGAACTTCTCAGACTTTAGTTTGTCCCATCAGTTCAGCATAGAGTCCTGCGCCTTCCCCTCCACCATATCAGGATATCAACTATGATTATTTACTTTTTCAGCTTCTTCCTTCTCTTTCCAGAAGTCATCTTCACTGACCTTCAGTCAAGGGAAGAGAAAATTAAGACTGCCCACTCATTTCACTTCACTCCAGATCTGGGGTCTCAGTGAGAAATCTCAACATTTGCCTACTCACATATGTGGCTTCTGCAGAGAAGTAGGCAGAGTCAAGAGTATACTCAAAGCCTGAGGTTTTACCCCAGCTGCCACTCTTTCCAAAAAAAAAAAATGACATTAGCTCATGTATTTTCCCTTGTTTGGTTGCTGCTGAAAATCCCTTCCTTGTGTTTATGATTCTGTGTTCATTTCCTTTGATGGTGGGAGATATTAATCAAGCTTCATTCTACCAATTTTATATTTATTCCACCTTTTTATCTCACACAGCACCTAAACACACAGCCTTATGTTTAGTAGGTACTCACACAGTGGCTGAAAACTTGGAACTGAATTTAGTAAACAATCTTCTCTTACAATATCCTCAGTTCATTCGTGACTTAAAATTGGATTCAAATATTTTATCCAGTATGCTCGAGTCAATCAAAAGAAAAGTACAACTTCACACAAAGTGAAATTCAAAAAATACTTGTGGCTGAATAATCTAGTGTACATTTGCAAAAGATGACAATGTACTTGTTAACAGTAACAGCTGCTTTCCTGGAAGGGAAAAAAGGGTAAGAAAAGAGAGAAGGAGAATGTGTTTTCTACATACTATCGAAGCAATTGCAGGTTTATTCCTGAAGGCTTATAGTTAATAAGGTAATAAGACACCAGATATCAGCAAGGCTTTGTCAAGCCAAAACTTTTAAGTGCAATCAGGGGAAAAATAATAAACAACCCAATCCTGAAAATCAGATTTAAAACTTTAGGAAAAGAAACTGCCATTTAATCCTAACTTCAGAAGATACAGTAATAATTCCTAGTGTTTAAAACAATTTCTTATGTTTATTGAAAGACATGTATATTCCGACACTGCTCCACTGGGTCTCAGATTCTTGGTATCTTCATCCAAAACTCTAACCGCTAACTTTTTTTATCCTTTTATTGCATTATACTTAGAAACTTCCAGACAAAATATTATTCATAGATATTACTATTTGCTAATTTTCATCAGATTTTTACAAAGCCCCAAATCAATGACTAAATGAAAACATACTCCAACTTACTGAATGTAAATAAGGTAGCAGATGTGGCAATTGAAAGTTTCAAGAACAGAAAGCTGATTCTTCAGGGGAGCGAAAATAACTTCAGCTGTGGAAAAGGGCTCCCATCCCCCCACCTAGGAATATTTTATGAAGAAAATAAAAGCATTCAAATGCCAAAAGGAAAAAAAATACTCAAAGAACGGAAAATGTTGAAAGGAGCTTGCCAATAGAACTTAGACTTTTAAGTATCAATCAAGTAGAGAGGTAGCCACATGCAAAGCTTTAAGGATTTCATCAGTTAAGGACCATTCCACTTCCTTGCAAGTTCATTGAAATGGCTATTTCTTTGTAATAGAAATTATTCATTCTTTCTCTCCTTTCTGATCACAAAAGTACGTGAGACCTTATACATATCCCCTGATCACTCAGTTACACACAGTGATGGGTATGTACGTCATGTACACCAATGCATGTAACGATGTTTGCCAGGAGTTATTTATCCCCTGGTGATCCCCCATGTAGCCCCTCTGCAAAATATTTAATATAAGCTCATTAAATTCTCTCAATTTTTTTTACCAGTTAAAACAGACAAATTTACACATGCCTTAGAATTGGATAATATTAATGACTGAGTTTAGGAAAAGTAGTGAGATCAAATTCAATTCTTTTATTTTGCAGATGAGAAAATTAAGACCTGGAGAAGTGAAATGACATCACCAAGGTCACAAGGCTACTATGGAGCAATAATCAGTATCACGTTTTGAACGTACAGGGCAGGCAGTGGGTAAAGAGCAGAAAAGTGCACTGGGATGGAAGATAAACAGCTGCACGGGGGGTATTATATGTCTAGGGAACAAGCACGTCAGAAGGCCTCAAAAGCAAGAAAGTATTACAACCTCAAGGAAATAAAAGAATGCTATAAACCACAAACTCAAGTAAATAAGATATTAGACACTCTAAAAATATGCCATGTAGCAAATATTTAGGCTTCTGAGTCATGTGATCACCTTTCACAAGACTATATATGACTCCCCTGCTTTAAAAAATATTCAGTATAGCATTAGCATAAAAATAGACATAGAGATCAACAGAACAGAATGAATAGTTTAGAAATAAGCTCTTATGTTTACAGACAAGTGATTCTTTTTTTTTTATTTCAGCATATTATGGGGGTACAAATATTACGGTTAC
>VBSM01003185.1:7695497-7716681 GCA_008086735.1 Cheirogaleus medius
ACGTAACCTTAACATTTGTACCCCCATAATATGCTGAAAAAAATAAATATAAAAAAAAGACAAATGACTGCAGTGGCAGCAAATTGCCCAAGTTTGAAGATGAGTCTTGGTTCTCAGCTAGCTGGTGAAGGAAGGTGAGGCATGCGACCAAAGGAATAATAGCATCATGTCCCCTGCTCTGTCCTGAGAACTCAACCTCCAGCAGAGGCAGTTAAACAGATACATCTACTAAATATCTGACAAGTAGATGAGTTGGGAGAGGCAACCGGGATAGAGAGAAGAGAAATATTGCCCCTTTTTGAGGCTGCAGAGTGTAGGTTCTAGCACCAGACTGCATGAGTTTAAACCCTGGCCCCAGCAGCTACTAACTCCATGACCCTGGGCAAACTAACTTCTGTACCTCAATTTCTGGGTCAGTAAAATGGGGATAAAACAGCATCTACCCCACAGGGTTATTGTGAGGATTGGAAATAATGCACATGAAGGGCTTTAAATGAGTCCTCTGCACAAAGTAAGATTCAAATTCTTATCACCCACGATGACTATCATATCCAGTGCCATCTGTGAATGGAGTAGAAAGCCCAGAATCGACTCTTGCAACTGGAAACTTGGCTTAGGACAGAGTGGACATTTCATAGGTAAAACACATACTACTCAACAAATGAGACTAGATCAACTGTTTTCACATATGAGAGAAAAAAACAGTAAAACTGGATGGAAGTATTCAATAATGACCCTTTTGATATTTTCCAAATGCTAAAAGGGATTTTCTTATGATAAAATAAAAGGAAAAAAATTAAATAAAAGGGATTTTCTCTTTAATTTGTAGGTAGCAGCAGGATTAGTTAAGCAGTTAGAAGTCCTAACTCATTATCTAAGGATAAGATGTGTCCAGACAACTAATAGACAAGTTCAACAAGATTAAGGATACAAGATCAATATACAAAAACCAATTTTATTTTTATACACTAGCAATGAAAACTGTGAAAATGAAAAATGTCTAAATTCCACTTAGAATAATATCAAAAAGAATAAAACTCTTAGGAATAAATTTAACAAAAGAAGTAAAAGACATGTACACTGACAATTGTAAAACATTGTTGAAAGAAATTTAAAGACCTAAATAAATGGAAAGATACGCTGTGTTCATGGATTGGAAGACTTAATATTATTAAGATACCAATACTAACCGAACTGATCTACAGATTCAGTGTGATCCCTAACAAAATCCCAGCTGGCTTTTTTTTTTTTCAGAAATTGACAAGCTTATCCTAAATTTCACATGGAAATACAAGGGACCCAGAATAAACAAAACAATCTTGAAAAAGAATAAAGTAGTAGGACTCATATTTCCTGATTTCAAAACTTACTACAAATCTGCAATTATCAAGACACTGTGATACTGGCATACGGACCAATGGAATAGAATTGAGAGTCCAGAAATAAACCCTTACATTTATGGTCAATTGATTTTCAACAAGGGTGTCAGGAAAATTAAATGAGGAATTAACAGTCTTTTCAACAAATGGTACTGGGGCAACTAGATATCCACATGTAGAAAAGTGAATTTGGACTCCTATCTCACACTATATACAAAAATTAACTCAAATGGATCAAAAACCTAAATGTCAGACTTAAAACTATAAAATGCTTGAAAAAAAAAAGAGGAGTAAACATTTGTGACCTTGAGTTAGGCAATCGTTTTTTAGATATGATACCAAAAGCACAAACAACAAAACAAAAATAGATAAACTGGACCTCATCCAATTTAGCTATTTGTGAGTCAAAGGACACCATCAAAAAGGTGAAAGGACAACCCACAGACTGAGGGACAATATTTGTAAATCAATTATCTGAAAAGGAACTTGTATCCAGAATATACAAAGAACCCTTTACAAATCAACACTAAAAAGACAAATAACCCAATTTTAAAATGGGCAAAGATTTTGAACATGTATTTCTCCAAAGATGACATAAGTATGGCTGATAAACACATGAAAAAATGTTCGACATCATTAGTCTTTAGAAAATGCAAATCAAAACCACAATAACGATGCTACTTCATAACCACTAGGATGGCTAAAACAAAAAGACAACAACAAGTGTTCTGAGGATGTGAAGAAATCAGAATCCTCATACACTGCTAGTGAGATGGTAAACTAGTATGGCTGCTTTGGAAAATAATATAGTAGATCCTCAAAATGTTCATCATAGAGTTACTATATGAAACAGAAATTCTACTTCTACATATATATTCAAGAGAAGGGAAAACATATGTTTATACAATAATTTGGACATGAATGTCCATAGCAGAATTATTCCCAATAGTCAAAAAGTAGAAGCAACCCAAACACCCATTAACTAATAACTGGTTAAACAAAACACGGTCTATCCATACAATGAAAGATTATTCAACCATAAAAGGAATGAAGTACTGATTGATGCTACAACATGGATGAACATTATGCTAAGTGAAAGAAGTCAGTCACAAAAGACCACATGTTGTATGATTCCACTAATATGGAATGTCCAGAATAGGCAAATCCATAAAAACAGAAAGTTAGTGGCTGCCAAGGGCTGGGGTATGAGGAGAGCTGGAAATGACTGCTAATAGGTACATGGTTTCTTTTGGGGGTGATGAAAATGTTCTGAAATTAGATTGTACTGATGGTTATATAACACTATTACTATACTTAAAGCCACTGAATTGCATACTTTAAAGGGGCGAATTTTATAGCGTATGAATGATATCTCAATAAAGCTGTCATTTTAAAAAATTGCCCAGACTGCCAATGAACCCTTGGCTGGCTGTGCACTGTAGACCCAAAAGTTTGGGGGTGGGGCAGGAATCCCATAATCCTACAAAGTTTTTAAGTCCTCTTAGATTTTTTTTTTTTTTTTTTTTTTTTTTTTTTTTTAGAGACGGGGTCTCGCTCTTGGTCAGGCTGGTTTCGAACTCCTGACCTTGAGCTATCCACCCGCCTCGGCCTCCCAGAGTGCTAGGATAGTCCTCTTAGATTTTAAAAGGGAACAAGTAGCTCTCACAAGAATAATACAATAAAGAAATTTATAGTGTCAGAGCTGCCTGTGTGGCCAAATTCATCCTTTAGGGAACTTGAAAGGTAAGTTTGGTCTTAAGAACATCTCTTACTCCCAAAGGGCTTACCTATTTCTCAAGTTACAGAAACAAATATTCATTTGTAGAAAACCCAGGAGAGACTTCTCACTTCACCACTCAATAAACACACCCACCTTTCAAGTTAAGACAAAGCTTTTACCATGACGCTTTGCTCAACTATATATCTCACATTGGAGGCTTTGGGAAATCCTCCAAAACTATTCATCAGTGTCAGAGGGGCACTGAAAAGTAATCCAGAGAGTATTATCAGAGCTTTAAAGAATGCTCCAGAATGCTTCTGTCATTTCAGCTACATTCCAGGAGGTGGTAGCAGATGGTCATAAAGATACCCTAAATACAGAATGGTAGGCAAGTGTGAGACAGGTAAACTCAGGCATGAAAGACTTCTCTAGTACTGTCAGGTACCATTCTTTGCGGCTAAAGAATCAAAAGCAAATTTTTTGTAATAGGCAATATCTGTACCTGAGGCAAAATTTAAAAGATGCAAATAGGTATTCAACCGAAAGTAAGCCTGTCTCCCAGTCCTGTCCCCAGTCACAGTGTTCCCTTCTCCAGAGGCAGCCATCGTTACCAGCTTAAGTGTCCTTCCTGAAATTGTCTACACATTTACAAATATACACATTCTGTACCATACCTTTTACACTTAATTTATCTCAGATAGCTTTCCATGCAGTACACATACCATACTCTTTTTAATAGCTTCATAAGATCCCATGGTATGGATGTATCATAATTTCTTAATCATGAAATGAATTTTTATTATCAGTATGTCTAAAGCAGAGATACCCATGGGCAGACACTACCCATGGATGTGTTTTGTTCAGCCATCATAATGGTTTTAACGCGTACATCTCAATGTATTTGGCCACATAGGGTATGGTAGAAAAAGCTGTCCATCAACACCCACTCCCATCTTTTAGAGGGGTATCACGAGGAAATGGCTCCCCTATCAGGCACTACGTTTCCCAGCTGCCTGGAAGCTAGGCACATCCATAGGACTAGGTTTCCCCTGTTAGAGTAGAGTAGAAATGATGAAAGTTCCTGGCCTAAAGCTTTAAAAGAATGCCGCATATCATGTTACCTATTTTCATAAATTTGAAGGCGTGAATGCCACCCACTTCTAAGCTATTCCCTTAAATCCTACTTGAATCCTAAACCAAGAGTCTGTGGACTCTCCTCCTCCCTTTGGTTCTACAATCTCTTATTTCATTTCCTGCTTCTTCCTTTGTATAAACATCATTGCTCCTGTATGACAACTATTCTATCTTTCTCTTCATTTTCCTCTTTTACTTTTGCTTCTTTGCATGTTCTCTCCATCCCATTTCTTCTCCACACTATCAATGCACTTTAGGCCTCTCTGTCTCAGCAACTTAGCATCATTCACTCTGTTTTCCACAATCCTGTGAGTAACATTTTGTTAAACATGGGCTTCATTTTATCTTTCCCTTTCAACTCAAGCCCACATCTGGCTTCATCTCACATTATCTTCTCCTCTTTTCTTTGCTTTCCTTTTCTTCTATCATTATGAATAGGGTGGCCCAGGTAGTTTGTCTTAAGTTATACAGCTGGCAGAAGGAGGGGAGGCAGGGGATGGAAGGAACAGGGCCCCAGGAGAGCAGCAAGTTAGGTTCGCTTCCCTATGGCCACCCTCACGTGCCCAAGTGCCTGAGCTAGAGAAGCCCAGAACCTCTCAGGCAAAATGAAGAAGAGACAAGTGATCCCATGGTTAGGCAAAAAGAGATGTAGCAGCAGAGGCTGGCTGAGCCTTCGAGCAGGCAATTCCCCAAAAAAGAAATATTAATGGCCAGTAACAATATGAAAAGCTACTTAGCCTCACAGGGAATCAGGGAAATGCAATTTTTTGCCTATCATATAGGTAATGATTAAAAAGATGAACATGAACCAGTGTTGGCAAGGGTGTGAGGAGACACTCTCAGACAATGTCAATAATGGATTAAGTTGACAGCATAGTTTGGGAACATATATCTACACTTTAAACATCTGCAGCCTTTGACCCTGCGACTCCAACGTGCAGGATTTAGCCTAAGAAAATAATTAGAGGAGGAAACAAAGATGTGGCTATGAACTCATTAATAACTTCTGCCTGTTTATAACAGAAGAGCAAAGTGGTGCTGTGGGGGAGCCTGGCAAATGGGGGGCTCACCCTGCCGGGGGGAGGCAGAGGGACAAAAAGAGGGAAGAGGAGGGGAGGGGAGGGGAAGGTGAGCAGCAGGAACACAAGGGACACAGGGGGTGTGAGGAGGACATGAAGTGGGGAGAGAGGCCTGCAAGGCTGAGAAAGGAGAGGGGGCAGGGTCAGAGCAGTGGGTGACCTTGAGAGGAAAGTGTGGAGAAGAGAAAAGGAGAAGGGGGGAGAGAGAGAACTCTCCATCAACACAGATTACGGTGCATCCACATCACGCAGGTATGAATGCAATGATGCGGTTCTCTGTATGAAATAGAAAGATAGTTAGCTGAAAAGATCAGGATACAGAATAGTGTGACTCCATTTCTCTAACATGATACAGAAAGACCAGTGCAGCAAAGGGATTACTACATGCCTACCATGGTTCTCACTGGGGGGACTCTTCTGGTAGGTTTAGACTCTACTTCGTGTGTTTCTAATTTGTCAGAATTTTAATAATTTCTAGCAATATGCATGTACTAAAATTCTACATTAATTTAGACAGACCCTTGTACTTTTGTGTGAGAATTAATTAACATGGAAATAAAGTAGATGCAATGATACCACTCGCTTTGCATACTGCAGAAACACTCTGTTCTTCGTGTGATAAATTTAAACTGCTCGTTAAAATTTCATTTGTGTAAGTTTGTATTGAAAAGACAATGGAATTAGGCTATGAATACAGGTGTCACCCATCAAGCTAGTCTTTGTCTAAATCTTGGATGTATCAGGCCCTACCACAAGGGTCCTTATCAAACCAAACCACTTTTCATCTTGAAGTCACAGAGACACTGGAGATATCAAAGGAAGCTATCTTAATCCGGGTTCTCCTGAAAGCAGCCCCTGAGACAAGGACCTGAGAACAGGGATTGTATTTGGGTGTGGGGAAAGTGAGACAGGGTAGGAAGGAAGCACGCTAAGGAAAGGTGCATTCATGAATGGGGCACTACGGCAGGCAGCCAGGCTGCGGGCCCTCAGCAAGGCTGCTGAAGAACTGTGTAGGAAGAATCATAGAACTGTCCCCTGGAGGTCAAGGGGGGTCAGGGGGCTTTATCCTCATCGGTGGAGGCTTGCCCCTGGAGGCATTAAGTTTTTGGTACTTGTAGGCCATGGGAATATGGGAGTCAGGTGCATAACGACGTCCATGGGCCAAACATGTACTACAGGTTGAGTACCCCTAATCCAAAAATCCGAAATCTGAAATGCTCCAAAATCCAAAACTTTTTGACTGCTGACACGATGCTCAAAGCAAATGCTCATTGGAGCATTTCAGATTTTAGATTTTTGAATCAGGGATGCTCAACTGGTAAGAACGTAATGCAAATATTCCAAAATCTGAAAAAATCTGAAACTCAACACAGTTCTGATCCCAAGCATTTCAGATATGGGATATTCAACTGGTATTCAGATTATGTTTATTAGCTCACCAAAACCTTCCAAGTCCATGGAGCATTGGCTCTATTTTACAGATTAGGAATATGAGATGCACAAAGATTAAGTCACTTGCTGAAAATCAAAGAGTTAATAAACAGCTGAGCTGAGCTCTAAATCCAGTTTTGTCTCTTCTACTATATGATGCAATGTTGTAAAAACCACAGTGTGTCAATTCTCAAATACAGCTGGTACCTCCTTGCTGGATCACATGGCCTGAGAGGCGCTTGCACATTTCCAGCCTCCTCCCAGATTGTTTCAATCTTCTTGCATCCATAGAAAAATATTCTAGGTCATAATCCACCGGCCATGTGAAATTTTTATAGCATCATCACCCATGGTTACTCCCACCCTAAATACCAGTTACTATGAAACTATGCCAGAATTTGGATCAAAGTATGGGGGGAAATTCAAGGCAAATTTTTGTCAGATGAACTCATGGCAGAGAATTAAATTTCATACAGAGTTCCAGATTCTAGTATATTAAAAAACAATCTATAACTTTACTGTGAGGAGAGTACTTTATTAGAACAAATAAAACATGCTGAGCTCTGCCCGGACACAGAGGTCATGCTAATATGTGAGCCAAGAAGAGTCTTTTCTTGCTTTAGGAGAAAAGATAACAATCTGCAAATCACTAGCATCTGAGTCTGGCTTGATTTAAAATGCACATAGATATAGAAAAAGTTCCAGGAAATCATTGTATTTATAGCTTGCATGCATGAGTTGGTGGAAAGGCTCTTGCTGCTCCCAAAATAACACTTGGGATGGCACTGTATCCTAGCACCTTCACTAAAGTGAAGGCATATCTCTCATCTTCTGTTCCCTGGGTTCCCTAGGAGGACATCTCCAACTTCATAGGAAGCCAGGGGAGCAGACAGGCCAGATGTATAGCTGCTAGCTCAAGAAAGTTCCATTCCCAGAAGCCCCAGAGCAGCCCACCCAAAGGGGCCCTTGCCCTGGACCCCTCCACCAACCACCCAACAGTCAGTCAGATTTAGAACCCCCTTAGTATTAAACCCTACAGGATACACAACCTTCCCCACAAGGATAAAATGCAGGAGTAGGTTCTGGCTAGGCAGCGATCACTAAGATCTTTCACGTAAGAACCACACGAGTACCTGAGGAAATGGTAGATCTATCTTGTTTACAAATTACCATGATGCAGAGAACAAGACCCCAGCTATGCACAGTGGGCTGTCTGGGGCTGAAGCATTTTTATCCTCTTAGCAGAGAATTTCATAATTCTTGATCCATTGCAAAGTATGGGCAAGGCTCCAGACACATGTGCTATGTATCTGTCTAGAATTGCTTTCCATCCCAAGAATACCATAGCCACATGAAGACCTTCATGGGATGGGAAATTGCCAGGTGTGCTTTTTGTTCGGACTCACAAAGGCCTCTGTGGCAGACACACATCCACTGGCTCCAACAGGAAAGGGAAGGGCTCGGAGGGAGGGCAAAGGGGCACTTCACCTGGCACACTGGGCTGGAAGACTTTATTCAGATCCAAGGAGGAGGCTCTGGAATGGGTTTTCTGTGGCCGCGGTGGCGGGGTGGGAGGGTCCTCGCCCCTTTTCATGGCCTCTTCTATGGAGGTGCTAGAGTAAGATCTGTAGCAAAATAAGGGAAGGTCAGAAGGGAAAGAGCAAAACTTTACTCTCTTAGGTTGGGTTGAAATGGAAAATATCCCCAAAGTCAAAGTGATTGCAAAGGACTGATCAGCTACCAAAGAGCCATAAATTCTATTATCCTTTGGATGCCACTATTTATAATTCTCCAAATGCAACCATGAATTGAGGTCTTTTAAACCTCTTTGCTCTTATTATACCTTAGATCCCTCCTAAAAAACTGTAAACACAAATCAATTTCTATTAGAATTGTTAATAAAAATAACATGCAACCCCTCAGCTTATGCATGTCCATGTTTTAGCAGAAGGGCTTCATGGTATTAACTGATGGCAGAACTTTTCTCCTGTTTACTTGCAAATATGACGACAGGCCCATATGGAATTAGGACAGATAAACCGAGGGTAAGAATCAATGTTCAAGGGAATATGCCACAAATGAAATTCAGGAAAGGAAAACAAACATCTATCAGGTTAAGGGGTCTAGCTTGTCTTACCCTGAGAAATACAGGTTTGGGAAATTTTCAAAGCAAAAGCCTCATTTTAACCTTCTTCCTCAATCTGTAGCAAGGCACAATTAACTAAGTTAACTTCTGAGATTGTAATTCTAATACTGGCATTTAAAGAAAAAGAAACTAAATAACTTACCAAAGGTCACACAAATAGAAAGTTACATAGGTTCGATTCAAACTCTAGTCTGTCTCTATTTCTAAATTCCATTTTTAAAATGTTCTCATACTGCCTATAAACCAGAGAAGAAATCCTTTAGCAATAGCAGCTAGAATATTTATTGGAAACCTATTTATTTTCTAAATTAATCCAATTCTGTACATTGGTTCATTGCTTAGGAATATGTTTAAAGATGGGTCATGAAAAGAATCTAGGAAGTAGATGTGTATATCTGTTCTATTTGGCTTCTCAGCTAACTTTATGTCAAAGCATAAAATAATCTTTGAGTCAAGATATGTCCTAGAGACAAATGAAGCTCAGAAAACTGTTCTTCATATTTAGCTATTGGAGTGGCACCTAGGAAATTAGAATCTATCAATTACTATTAAGCCCCTTCAGTTCTTAACAGAGCTATTTTTGACATAGTGAGTTTTTATTTTCCTGAATAAGTTTCTCAAGGTTTCTTTGTGGTAGTCTAGGGTTTTGTCTGTCTTGCAAGGTTGCAATCTTTAATAAAGCCATCATAATGGCATGTGACATGCTCTGGGGTTGTCCCTGTAACATAACTGGCAAGACAGGCAAGGCAAAGGCAGGTAGAAACTAGCAGGGAAGAATGCTCTAACACTTTCAACCAGAATCAAAGGAAATTAATACAAAAGGACAGGTTTTTAAATGGGAAATCTTCTTTTAAAAAGGAAATTAGAGACCCTAGCTAAAAATTAAAAGAACTTCCTATGTCACATATAGCTTTAGTGACATTTTTCACTCAAGGAGGAAAGAATAATGTGTTTGTATATAAATAATGTGTAGTATGCATGTGTGTATGTGCACACACATACATATATAGTTAAGCGCACTATCTCATACCACACACCTCATTTCCATTTTATCCATATATGATCTGTATTTCGTATGGATAGTTACTGAATATCAAATGAGACTGTATAATCATGACTGTAACCAATTAAAACATAAATGTGCAGGGAATTGACAAAATGATGAATGTAGTAGTGTTAGAATGGTGATTTCCCCTCTTTCTCTTACATTTCTACAAAGCTTTATTATTCTAAAAAGGAAGATAAAAATAATTTGATTCTCTTGGTCTCAATAAAGACCCAGTTGGAAAATGAAATCACCCAAATTAGACTAGGAGATCAATCGCTGAAAGGATAATATGTAAAATTTAGCCAGACACGTTAATAATAGAATATGTGATTATGAGATTTTGTAATTTCACTTGCAAATTTCACTTTGGGGGAGAGAAGAAGTTGGTGGAAGCTAAAATTGTGAGGTTCAATTTATGGTTAACAGAGTACGCATAAGGAGATTTTTGCAATTCAAAGAAGGTATTCCCTACTATGAAAGCACATAAATATTACTAATCCTACATCCCAAAGCTAGTACAAATTTGTAAAAGATCTATTCATCCTTTTTAAAAAGATGAGTAAATGTACTGACCACAGAGAGAAAGAATGGCTATACCTTTTCTTCCTGACAACAATGAATTACTCTATATATTTTTAAAAAATATATAAATATAAATATCTATGCCTTCTATAAACAAGGAAGCAAAACCCCAATTTGGAAAATGCAGACATAAAAGATAAAGGGGTAACTCTTTGATTTACAAAGACATGAGATTTCCTTCAATGTCAGTATTTTAAGCATTTAAAATATGATCAGACTTAAATTTACTTTCTCAAGAATGTGTCTAGTAGCCAAAGGAGGGAAAAAGTCATGAAGAGCCAAAGCAAAACTTAGAAAACACACACATAGTACCCTATCTTCCACTGCAGTTCCACTGGTGAAGAGCACTCCCAGTACCATTTCCTCTCTTTGATGGATTAATTCTATTAGTGTTTCTGTATTTCCCGCTGCTCCTCTCTTCTGAGTCTGAGGTCAACCAAAGCTCTGCCTTACTGGCTCTCCATCTTCTACTAGCTTCTAACTATTTAAAAAATGTGAGGCTAAGAAGAGGCACTAAGATAGGCTCAAACAGACCATAAGCACTACTCACCTGAAGCTTCAAGCTTCACTGAAGTCCTCATAAGCATTTTCTTTCCCTACTCTAGATTTTATTCCCCGGACTTCTTACTTTTTGGTATTCATCTTGTCATGATAGCAAATTCCAGTGTTTGTTACCTTTGAACCATACTTCCCTCTTTCCAAAGCTACTTCCCCCTATTAGTTATCACCCTGCAACAACTGGGTCATCCCACACAACCCGCTTCACAGCAGGGTGCCAAAGAACATCAGCTGCAACCTTCCAGCACTAACGACCAACTGCAGAAACTCCCCAGCTCCCCAGCATCACTGAATGTTCCCATCAGGCCACTCATGAGTGAAATGGCTCAGATCCTGAGCTTTCAATCAATCTAAGGGGAAAGGCAATCATGGGTTGGGTTTTTGGTTTGGGGCTTTCATTTGTAATCAGGGACAGGGCACAAAGGGCATTAAAGCAGAAATTAAACAAACACTACCTGGATCTTGGTCTTGCTTTGAGACTGTTGGAATCCTTAGGAGTTGCTGAAACAAAGATTATTTGTTGTTTGCTTGGGTTTCATTTCTGCAGTTAAACAGGTTTATATGCAGCACCTGGGCTAGTACAGAACACATCAACAGGTAAATGTGGAATACAAATGTCCATGTGGAGAACTTGACCACTTCCACATTGTCATGATTTTTCTCATTTTAAGTCTAAAGCTAAAACGCAATTAAAAGGAAAGAAAAGCCAGCATATTTTTCCTTTTGTCTGAACACTATCTGAGAAGCCATTCTCAAGTCCAAGTTGAATAATGAAGACATTCCAGTATAAAAAGACAAACCCTTGTAAGGGGTTGTCTTTTTATATAATGATGGATTCACACTTGAGGATTTCTTGGTCTATCATGATAGCCTAGTAATAGATTTTGAACCAGTCTCCCCTGAAGGCTAAGAAGAAGTCTATCTGGCTACACATTTTTTAAAAATATACTACCAAAGCAGCAAAGCCATAAGAAAGCAAAGGTCCCACAAGTTGAAATGAGCTATGTAGCTTTTCCTATAAGAAAATATTCTTTGTGTCCCACATCTCTGTGACCAAATCATACAGGGAATATTACAAAATACAATTATTAAATACTTTGTCAGCCATATGATTTTTCCTCATCAAATTTAAATCACAAACTAACTTGCTGACTACCAACACCAATGTAGTCCTCTTTCCCATCACAAGTTGTGAAGACTAATTAGAAACATTTACAAAAATATTAATCCTCTTTTTATGTTTTCAATGTTTTCCTCTATGGAAGACAACTTTAGGAACCAGTATCTACGCTATGGTTTTGCAAATACTGTAAATTTTTCACCATCAAATGTCATAAAAATTCATAGAGTGCTAAGGAACAAGGAAAACATAATTTATTTGTTTTCACAAATTCTTCTAAAAAAAAAATGTCTCACTGCCTTATCCCATCCTTGTTTACATTGCTCCAAAGATAAAAATCCTTCCTTGGTGCGGAGCAGCCTGACTTTAGGATGATCATTAAAATCCTTGGGTTAGATAAGCAGGGCAGAAAGGGGAGCTGAGAATCCTCATAAATGCTAACAAGGCACAAAGCAAACTACCAATATATATTCCCTTAGATGTGGTCAGCTGCAGAAGAGATGCCTTTCTCCCAACCTAAGCATTCTGGCTTGTTGTAGTGAGAACACAGGCATCTTCTGGCTTCAAATGACTGAAACACAGCCACAGCCCTGGAAAGTATGGAGAGCCCAAGGAGTCAGAGTCCCCCTCTTGCCAATATTGTGCACCTGCACCTGGATACAGATGGAAAAATCCCTCCCTCCCACCTGCAAAGCCCAGGCAGCAAAGAAGGGTGGCTTAAGGGGGGGGGGGCTCTTTCCTCGCCAACGAGGCTGCCTTGGAGCTGGGTGGGCAGAGTGTGACCGGACTCACCGCAGAGCTGGGGAAGCCCTCTGGGCAGGCTGCCTGCGGCTGGCTCCGTGGCCCTCTTCTCCCTCAGGCCCCACTGCTTTCAAGAAATATGTGGGTAGGAGAAGTCCCGGCCATGTTAAAATACCGCTCCCCAAACCAGACCACGGTGACTGTTAATTCCTTTGTCTACTGCCATTATCTTTGCCTTTTTGCTGGTGTAGGAATGGGTGTGGAAGGAGGGGTGAGCCCTGCTGGTGAGAGATAGACAGACAGACAGACAGATGGGGTGAGGATGTGGATGAGCAGCAGACAGACAGGGCCAGAGACCAGGCCAGGAGTCCTGAAGCCTGGCCGGTCCTCCTGGCCATGACACCAACTAGCTGTTACCTCCCCAAACTTCATTTTCCTCACCTACAGAATGAAGATAATAAAAACACTGCCCCTTTCTCACAGGGACAGATAAGAAGGTGAAGGTTCTTTGAAAACTGAATGTATTTGTATTTTAGAATTGTAAAACTTTACTCTTGTAGAAGCATAAATAAAGCTCCTAATTTCTCAAGCTTTGGAGATCTGGTTCCTTCTAGAACAGCAAAGGAGGTACAGGTGGGAACAGGTAATGGAAGGAGAGAACTGCTTTACCTCAGTAAAACCATGGAGTGATAGTTGGCAATGGAGCAGCTGCTAAAATCACCAACATCAGTCTGAAGACTGCACTGGGAGGGTGAACTGACCTAAAACCTCAGCATGACCCAGACACATCAAGAAAAAGATTTTTTGTGCAGTGGGCTCTGTTGAATTAGGTCGGAATGGGATGTCGGTTAAGAAATCTCTTAGATTCCACTAATATATAAACTTTCAGCAATTAAAAGGGTAAAGGGTGTACGAAAAAATATTTAACAAGGAATGTCTCAATTCCCTGATAACGTAGTACCACCCCACCTATCACCCAAGCACATGGTCATCTTCATCATCATTATTACCACCAACTGTGGGAGAGCAGCACAGGGAGATGCTTCTCCTTCCACTTGCAAAAAGATATCCTAGGCAGGTCTTGGTAGGTCTCCACAGGTTTCAGCCTAGAAAAAGCTGAACACTATTCTAGTTAACTCTTCTGGCATCCTCCAAGCCTCCAAAAGTCAGACTTGGTTTTTGGAGCATGTGAATATCTGCAAAAATGGCAAGGGTGTGTTGTGCTGTGAATTCAAGCAGACGTCAATGAATGTATCACACACAGCTTCTCATTTAGCTGGACAGAGGGAAGAAGAATGACAACTTCCTGGAACATTCCAGGCATGTCATCTTTCCAGGAAATGGGAACAGGAAGAGAGAGCAAGCCTAAAGTTAACCCTCCAAAAAGGCAGCAACTGAGCTGAGGTGAACCATCCACATGGCACGGACAGCCACCCAGAATTCTGAATCACCACCTTGCAATTCTTGTGTCTCCCACTGGGAATCCAAACATTTCCCAGGAAAGAGGATATTAACTATGTTTGAGATGAGGGAGTCCCTCACATCCAGAAAGGGGTGGCAGTGGGAAGAACAAATCAGAGAACATACAACATGTTCCCCGGCACAACGTGACACAAATCCAGATATACTTCGTGTACTGTGCCACACCTGTTAGGTTTTCTTTGGTGATGCCATATCCTAGTCAGTGAAGGAATGTTGAAAATGAGATCTAAAGCTCATGCCCCAGAGAACACTTGATCTCATGCTAAGAACCCTAAAAACAAAATTGGAGTTATGATCCTTAAAGACTGTTGGAAAAGCACTAATTTAACACTCCAAATTTAAATAGCTTTTGCTAATACCATAACATGAAATTTACCAAAACTGGAATGCATCCACTTTAGCTCCAGAAATTAGAGCTGGAAAAACTAACTTCAGGCATTTGGCCTACACTAATAGAGCATTTCACCCTACGATGAATGAACCCAATCAGTTTCAAAAATCAAAATTAAGCTTGGGAATTCCCACTACTTTTGGAATTACGATTGATCTACAATCTTCATTTTCTATTTTGTAGCATCACCTTCTAGAGGTAGCGGTTCCCAAAACAGGCTGAGCACCAGAATCACTTGACGAGCTGCCTGAAAATGCAGATTCTCAGGCCTGCATCACTGACACCAATCATATATTCTCATGCATATATTCTCTCTTTCCCTGCCCCTTTCTCCCTCCCTCCTCCAACTCCTTCCTCTCCCTCTACCCTCTCTTTTAAGCCTTGAATGAGCTTGGCATATGGAAAATATTATATCACAGGGTAAGCCTCAACATTATATTGATTCCTCTGTTCCAACTTTAAACAAAGAAGCCTGGGATGATACCTAGGTAATCACAACAAACATGATCTACTTATTAAATATGCAAGAGAGATAACAGTAAGAGGGAAAGCAGCAACTTCGTTCATGTCCTCATAAGCAGAGCTCCAAACAGTAATACCTTCTGTAGCCACTTTGTTTTTAACTAGGTTTATTTTGGTTCAATGATGGCTCCATCAAGAGAGAGCTGAGGACACAGGCCCAGCTATTCTCCATGGCTCCACAGACACGGTTTTGACTTTCCAAGAAACTAGACAAACACAACTATTATTTTTCTCCTTGGTATCCACTCCATGTATAAGCACATATACTTGCTTTCCCGGTGGTGAAACATAATGAAAATATTTGAGATTTTTGCTTTGGAAATGGAATATAACCAACTCTGGGCTTCTAGTTGATCTATCCCATCACTTCCTTACCCTACACAGAAACCATAATGGCTTGTTGAAATCATTTTACCTCCAAGCCTTCTCAATTTTACACTTAGTAACAAGACCCTAAATTCACACTGAGTGATCCTTTCAGTGAAACTTAAATTCAGAACTTAAAAAGAAATTACCTTATTCTCATACCTGAAAAGAAAAAAAGGATAAAAAGCCAAAAGGTTTCCTTATAATAAAACACAAGACAAATATTTAGAGAGAAACACACTATCATAGAGGTAGCAATCTTCTACTCACTGAAGCTTAGTTTTCTTAATTACAAATAATTATATAAAAAGTATACGAATATGGTTTTCTCCTACCTGGCTCCTCAGACACGTCCTTTGGTAAGGCTTCGTTGGTAGTGGTTTTCAAAGCTAGTGGTGTTTTGTTTTGTTTTTAAGGAACAAGAAAAAGAAGGGAGAAGAAAAGAAAAAAATCTATAAAATTTTTATTTCTGAGGCATATTACATTAAAACAAAGAATCCCTAGTCATCACTTACGAAAAACAGATCTTACAAACCTCTGTAAGTTTCTAAGCATTTGCTAAAACAATAAAGACCTCCTGGAGTATGGAAACAGGTGTACCTCCTCCAGAGAGCAAAGATATATTTTAACCTTTCCAGAGAGCACCTCTAGTTGTTAGGAGGAATATTACCAAGAAGTATCAGGAATTTCCCCCTCTCATTCCTGACACCCTGACCAATGACATGAGAATCCCTGGGCGTGAAACCCAGGCTTCAGTATTTTTAGAGCTCGACTAGTTATTCCAAGGTGCAATCATGGCTAAGATCCACCAGTTAACAGAGCGATCAGAGTACATACTATGCAATGTCCAGTTCTGTCTGCACCTGCTGAGCAAGTATTTAAATAGAGAGCATACAATTACTGTTCCTTGGAAAATTTATTTTTTACATTCAGCCCCTGTACAATGCTGAATCAATGGCAGATCTCAACAATAAAACCTGAAATAGCTTCACTGATTTTTAGTCTCTTCAAATAAGCTTCTCATTCATGGGTAGCAAATCAATATCAGATAACAAAATACTGGCTTGAGACTTAGAAAATTTTGGTTCTTGTCCAAGCTCTTTTTCCTAATAACTAAGCAAATGATTCATTCTGCTTGAATTTCAGTTTACTCATCTCTAAATTTTAGGTGATAAAACATACCAGCCTCCATTCAGTTTTGTGAGGACTGAATAAGACAGTCAAAGGACCTGTATGCCAAAGGACCTAGTACATTAGTACATTAGTACATTATAAGGCATTATACAATGTATAGGGGGTAAGGGAGAGGGTCCCTCCTACACTTCTAGCTATTCTCAGGCCAACTCATCCCTGTGCTTGATGGCAGTTCTAACATGGAATACTGTGCTACACTGAATCTCAGCCACCCAGTAAGATATGCAAATTGTAGCTGACTCTATAGCACACCCCCATGCCCACAAAGCCACCAAGAAACAGATAAAGCCGAGAGACAAAAGCTCTGTCTGGAAGAGAACTTTCTCATGGATTAGACTTGTGTGCAAATATGCATTTACATTGATGTCCTGGGATCACATCTGCCAGCATAAGATGCTGAACTTTCAATTCTTTCAGCTTCCAGTCATTTCCCAACTCCTAGGAGACCAGATTACAATGTAAAGTGTCAGAGTAGCCTGAGGGTCAGCAGTGACTACGGGCCAATGAGTTGTAGGGCTCTGGATATTCAAGCTATTGCTACCACTTTATGAACTACTGTTTTGTGACAACAATTTGAACTACTTAATCTAGCCAATGTGTTTACATACTGAGAGCTGTCCTCATATGCTCTAGAAGCCAGGCATTCCAAGAAAGTGGAAAAGGAAACAGAAGTAGAATGTCCTTAAAGGAAGAAAAGTCATTCTTTTCATACCTTGCTTGTCATCACCAGTCACATCTTGGGTAGGGACAGGAAAGTCAGCCATGTCTTTAACAGATGCCTTCTTTGAAAAGAAAAGTAAATGAATCATACAGGTAGGAATGGAAGTAAAGTGATGTGCACATACGATGAAAATGTTTTAAAAGCTATATTTCTTGCCAATATTTCTGTCCTTAGTAAACCCTGGCATTTAACAGTATCTTATGTTTTTAGGCTCCTAGTGAGGTGTAAGTTAATTTGTATTGACATTTTTACATATACCGAAGAAAAAAATAATGATTCAGATCAAGGCATATATATTAAATCTGAATCTGGACTGGGATTCAGCCAGAGAATTGCACAGCATTTGTCCGTTCAGCCAAGAACAAACCTGTCCTTTATCTGTCTTTTCACAAACAGAGAGAAGTTCTGACAAGTGGCCCCATAATATGGGTTATCTGCCAGGATTTGTCATGAAGAGGGTATCCAACCCTGATTAAAAAATAACCTCCTTGCTAAGGAATAAGAGAATTTTATTGATGAGCAGATCAAAATTTTCTCCTAACTCACATATGAGGGAAGTCCTCACTTATATAACACTAATAAGATGAATACTCAAATTGATCAAGTATGAATTAGTTTTAAATTGTTTAAAATCTTACTATAAATTTATTTCCTATAAACTCTCAATTAACATTCTAACCACAGTAAATAATAATGTATGGTATACTTGAAAACTGCTAACAGAGTTGATCTTAAATGTTCTCACCACAAAAAAAGATAAGTATGTGGGGTGACAGATGTGTTAATTAGCTTGTTTGTGGTAATCATTTCAATGTATACATATACCAAACATCATAAATATATATAATTTTTATTTGTCAATTATACATCAATAAAGCTGGAAAAGAATATGCATATGATAAATAATATCATATTTACTTTATATATGCAAACTCTGGAAAGATATATAAGAATTGAAGGGTGACTTGGTAGATGGAAAAAGGTTCGAAGAAGAGGATTTTTCACTATATACCTTTTGATATTCTTTATATTTTAACATATTCAAAAATCAAATAAATTTTAAAACTTAAAGGAAAGAGAGTAAATTCCTGGAGCTGTCCCATGTTCCAAAAGGTTAATTGGTTTACCTCTTAGAATGCAAACAATCCCAGAGAGATAAGCAGTACTTTTGTTTTTAAACTGTTACAAGGAATGAGGTTAAAGTACTACACTTCAGAGGAACCTGACTAGTATTTAACAATTCTCAGTCAGGTAATTCTCAGCATTATAACAAAGCCTCCAGATACAATTTCCCATTCAAAGTCTACTATCTCCAATAAAACAAACAATACATGATATTTGAACAGTGCATTTCTTTTATTGCCTTTTCCCACCTGGATTATAAATCAGACCTCTTTGAAGAAGAATATTATTTAGGAGTAGACAATGTAGATAAAAAGAAATTTTTAAAAACTGTTCAAAGAAATTAAATATCTAAATAAATAGAAAGACATCCCATGTTCATGCATTAGAAGACTCTATATTATTAAGGTGGCCATACTCCCCAAATTGATCTACAGATTCAATGCAATCCTTTTTTTCTTTCTTTTTTTTTTTTGGCAGAATCTGACAAGCTCATCCTAAATTTCATACGGAAATGCAAGGGAGCTAGAATAGCCAAAATATTATTTAAAAAGAAGAACAAAGTTAAAGTACTCACACTTCCAATTTCAAAACTTACCACGAAGTTACCATAATCAAGACAGTGTGGTACTGGCATAATCATAAACATAGAGACCAATGGAATGGAATCGAGAATATAGAAATAAACCCTTACATTAATGGTCAATTGATTTTCAACAAGGGTGCAAGACGATTCAATGGGAAAACAATTGACTTTTCAACAAATGGCACTGGGACAATCAGAAATCCACATACAAAAAAATTATTAATAAGTTCGATCCCTTCCTCAGAGCATACACAAAAATTAACTCAAAATGGATCACAGACCTAAATGTAAAGCATAAAACTATAAAATTCTTAGAAGAAAACATAGGAGTAATTCTTCATGATTTTTTATTAGGCAATGGTTTCTTAGCTTTAACACCAAAGCACACGAACACTTACAACTCAGTAATATACAAATAATCCAATGTAAAAATGGACAAAGGACTTGAACAGACACTTCAGCAAAGAAGATATACAAATGATTAACAAGCATATGAAAAGATGTTCAACATCATATGCATTAGGAAATTCAAATCAAAACCACAATGAGATATCACTTCATTCTACTAGGATGGCTAAAATCAAAAAGACAGATAATAACAAGTGTTAGCAAGGATGTGGAGAAATTGGAACCCTCATACACTGCTGGTGGGGAAATGTCAAATAGTGCAGCTGCTTTGGAAAGCAGTTTGGTGCGTCTTCAAAAGGTTAAACACAAAGTTATTATAAAATCCAACAATTCTACTCGTAGGTATAATATATATTCAAGAGAACTGAAAACCTATGTCCACACAAAAATTTGTATATGTATGTTCATAGTAGCATTATTTATAATGCCAAAAGTGAAAACAACTCAAATGTCTATCAACTGAGGAATGGATAAACAAAATGTGGCATATACATACAATGGAATATTATTCAGCCATAAAAAAGAATGAAGCACTGATACATGCTATGACATGAGTGAACCTTGAAAAGGTCACGCTAAGTAAAAGCAGTCACTAAACACCACATACTATATGATTCCATTTATGTGAAATGTCCATGGTAGGCAAATCCAGAGACAGAAAATAGATTAGTGATTACCAGAGGCTGGCAGAGAGCAGGGAATAGTGTAGGGTTTCTCTTTGAGGTGATGAAAATGTTCTAAAATTAGACTGTAGGTCTAATTTTGGTTCAGCAACTCTGTTAATATACTAAAAAAATATGAATTGTATATTTTCAATGGATATGGTGTGTGAAATATATCTCAATAAAGCTGTTTTAAAAAAGGAAGAAATCCAATAATATAAGGAACACTGCTAAGGAGGAATATACCTGAAACTATAAACTGTAATTCTTTTTTTTTTTTTTGTAAAAGCATATAGGTTGCATGCTTTTATTTATTTTTTATTTCAAAATATTAAGGGGGTGCAAATGTTTTTGTCATATGGATACCTTTTATAATGCTTATGTCCATAACCTGAATATGTCTACTGTACCTGATAGGTAGGTTTTATGCCTCTCCTTCTACACCCTTCCCTGTTTCTTGATTTCCAATGACCTTTATATCTCTCTGTGCCCATCGTATTATATAATCCGTAATTCTTGACAGAAATAAGTACACGGTTACAACTCCACTATCTTTAGAAAAAGAGGCGCTGCTAAGCAAACTTCTCATGGCCTGAGACCTAAATCAGCCACAGCTTTGTTCACAACGCCAGCACCTACGCTAGCATCATTACTCACAGGGCTAGTACCAAAATCGACATAAACTCCATGCGTTCATGATAGAATAAAAGACTAGTAGAAAGCCTGTAGCCCCAGCTCCTCGGGAGGCTGAGGCAGAAGGATCGCTTGAGCCCAGGAATTTGAGGTTGCTGT
>VBSM01003185.1:7716781-7730927 GCA_008086735.1 Cheirogaleus medius
AAAAAAAAAAAAAAAAAAGACTAGGTAGTTTTTAACCTCCCCTCCCCAAGGGGGCCAGTTAAAATGATACAGAAGTATATAAAACTAACTGCCCATAATGTCCATAAAAGTGAATATATGTAATCTCATCAAGAACATCTGCGTGCTCGCGTGTGCGTATATGTGTGTGTGTGTAAAACAGACTTTATGGCCGCCTGCATATTTCCTCTTCTTTCCTTTTAGACAGATGATAAATGACTACATGGAAAAAGCAACATGAGTCAGCAACATAATTTCTACAAAAAATAAGTATTATTTGTCTCTTTTATAAGGGCAGAGACCATCTAAGACCATGGTAAGTTGGAACAATGTATTTATATAGAAAGAGGAAGAGCTTATGACATTTTTAAGAAAATCACCTAACAACCTCATAATTTTACACAAGCAGGGAAGCCATCACGAAAAAAAAAGGGAACTGTGTCAGAGAGCAATAGAGGCATTCATCCTAGCTTAATAAGCAAACCTTTCTAGATGCTGCCAGAAGCTCCAAAGTAAACTAAGCACCATCCAAAGTGGCAAACTATTATATTTGCTTCTTCATCATATGCATTCTGTAGAAAAAGAAATGTTAAAAGCCAAAAGTCTTCAAATACATAACCACCACTCCTCCTGAAATCACTTTTCTTTATATTTTTTTCCCACGGTCAGCTGAGGAATGTACTATGAAGGCTACAACTCAAAGAGTAGAAGAGCAGCAAAGAGAGATGTCACTCAAAGGGGCACTGGAGATGCAGGCCGGACTGGCTCACAAGAGAGCTGGGACGTCATCAGTAACACACACTAGAGGCATGAGAGCCCCGTGGGAGAGAACAGATAATCACACAGTCACAAGAAATTAAAGAAATGTCCCTGTATCCTCCTTTTGACTTTTATCATCTTGCAATGGTTTCAACTAGGATCAGAGGACTCTAATAGGAGTCTGTAAATAAACCTCCATCTATTAAACATCTCTAGTTTATTTTTAGGAAAGGGATAGCAGGTATCCTAAGTTGTCATCATAGTAATCATAATAGTGATGATGATGATAATGATAGAGGTGACGATAGCATTAATCATAATGACTCCTATCTATTGATCCACAGCTAAGGATCACTAAGCACTTGGCTAAGCCCTTCCCTCAGTGGCTCAACATTGGGGGGAATTCTCCAAATTTCTTTTGGGGATCATCCAAATCAGTCCTCATTTGCTCCAAAAGCTAAAAACCCTGAGGGAGCTCTGAATGTGATTTGGGATCCTCATATAAAGTTCTCAAACCTCTTCGCAAAACTGTTCTGGTTCATTATATTTTGTTAATGCCCAGCTAATAAAAATACAATATAATAAATTGTTTGCTAGGGAATTAAAGCTTGGTTGAAGTAAATAACTTGGCTAGCATTTTCTGGCTCACTATGGCTATACCTAAAAATTTCACCACTAGAAGGTCTAGAGACTATATTACTTATTTCACCAAATCTAGTTTCAGGGAGAAAAGAAAAAAATAATTATAGATACATCATATGTCTAGATTTGAAAAGCTGAGCCCCAAAGGAATTATCAAGTATGAAGAGAAAATGTTATGAAAGTTCATTTTCCAGAGTTTGTAAAGAACATAGACTGATGGATTTAATTCTATACACATCCTTATTTATTACCATACAAAGATCTTTTACCTCCATCCGATTCAAGTCACGGGGTTGTTGGTTTGCCGGCAGTGACTCTGAATAAGAATCAAATAATGCACACTCCCTCTTGGGCTTAGGAAAAGCTAAGAAGAAACAAAAAGAATACATAAGAATATTTACTACAGCCACAGTGGCCAGCGTTTCCAATCAGCTTTTCTGTGCTTGTTAAATAAACAACAAAATCAGCTGGTTCCTACAGTCCACGTATGGCACTAATGTTCAGGTAGTATTTTAACTTCTTTACATACACAACTCCATACTTCTACTATCCCCACTTTACATGCGATGAAACTGAGGAACAGGAAAGTTAAGCAATGTACTCCAGGTCATACAGCTGTCAAATGGAAGAGCAGGGACTTGAAATCCCAGCGGTTCAAGGGTCTGTGCTTTTAGCACTTCGTATTATATAGCACTGTAGTCCTCTTCCACATTAACCATCACTATCGCAATACGTAAGTTTTAACTATGCTACTAACGTGATTTTAAATGTAGTAACTATGGTGATAGTTTGAATACTATAAATATTAACTAGAGAAATGAGTCATTTTAGCTATTATTGGAACTAAAGAGGCAACATCTTATACTGATGTGTGCCCAAGATAACTTCATGAAATACTTAACTCTTTGGTTAGCAAGAATGACAAAAATAAGAGCATAAACTCTTCTTGATTTATAACAAAGAAATACGAATCATGTTACGGGTTTCTTCCAACATACAACAAATGACAGGAGCTGTTATTTGTGTAGCTGAGCTAATTAGCATGAGGAAAAATCATGCTACTTGGTAAGCTAATTACTTAACACCCAGGCAAGGTCTTAGAAGCAGATTCTGCTTCACTACTTTGTCACAAAGTAATTAGGAAAGAAATATCTCAACAGCTAGAAAATTTGTCAATATTCTGAAGAGGAAAAGCAGATTAGAATAGATAATAAACAGAAGCTACAAATCAAATTTGTCAAGACAAACTAATTGAGAAATCAAATTTTAATGCAATGTTTTTAAAAACAATTTTGAATCAAATGTGAAAAGTAGATAGGCAGTGTTTTTTTCCTAAGCCTGAATAAGTTTTTATATTTTATTTCAGAATATTATGGGGGTACAAATATTTCAGTTACATGGATTGCTTCTGCACTGCTTGACATAAAGTTGTAAGTGTGACCAACAGCCAGATAGTGTACACTGTACCCATTAGGTATGAATTCACCCATCCACTCCCCCCGCACCTGTTTGATTTCCACTGAGTTTTACATCCTATTGTGCACACGTGTGCTGTTCAGTTGGTTCCAATTTAATAGTGAGTACATGTGGTGTTTGTTTTTCCATTCTTTTGACACTTCACTAAGGAGAATGGTCTCCAGTTCCAACCAGTTGGTTACATAAGGTATTAATTCATTTTTTATGGCTGAGTAGTACTACATGGTATACATATACCATGCTTTATTAATCCACTCATGTATGGATGGGCACTTGTGTTGATTCCACATCTTTGTGATTATGAATTGTGCTGCAATAAACATTTGAGTGCAAGTGTCTTTTTGATAAAAAGACTTTTTTCCTTTGGGTAAATACTAACTAGTGGGATTGCTAGATCAAATGGCAGGTCTACTTTTAGTTCTTTGAGGAATCTCCATACTATTTTCCATAGAGGTTGTACTAGTTTGCAGTCCCACCAACAGTGTATAATTGTTCTTTTCTCTCCACATCCACACCAGCATCTATTGTTTTGGGACTTTTTGATAAAAGCCATTCTCACTGGAGTTAGGCGATATCTCGTTGTGGTTTTGATTTGCATTTCCCTGACGACTAGTGACAGTGAGCATTTTTTCATATGTTTATTGGCCATTTGTCTATCTTCTTTTGAAAAGCTTCTGTTGTCTTTTGCCCACTTTTTAATAGGGTTGTTTGATTTTTTTTCTTGCTGATTTGCTTGAGTTCTTTGTAGATTCTGGTTATTAGCCCTTTATCAGATGTATAGCATGCAAATGTTTTCTCCAATTCTGTAGGTTGTCTATTTGCTCTGATGATTGTTCCCTTGGCTGTGCAGAAGCTTTTTAATTTAATCAAGTCCCGTTTATTTTTGTTGTTGCTGTGATTGCCATTGGGGTCTTCTTCATAAATTCTTTGCTTAGGCCAATATCTAAAAGAGTTTTTCTAACATTTTCTTCTAGAATTCTTATGGTTTCATGTCTTAGGTTTAAGTCTGTTATCCATCTTAAATTAATTTTAGTGAGTAGTGAGAGATATGGATCCTGTTTCAATCTTCTACATGTGGCTATCCAATTTTCCCACCACCATTTATTGAAGAGGGCTTCTTTTCCCCAGTGTATACTGTTGTCTGCTTTGTCAAATATCAGATGGCAATATGCAGATTGTTTTATATCTAGGTTCTCTGTTCTGTTCCATTGGTCTATATCTCTATTTTTGTGACAATACTATGCTGTTTTGGTTACTATAGTCTTGTATAGATTAAAGTATGGTAAAGTGATGTCTCCAGATTTGTTCCTTTTGCTTAAGGTTGCTTTGGCTATTCATGCTCTTTTCTGAATTCCCCACTCAAGAGGCATAGGCTGGCTGAATGGATAAAAAAATACAAGCCAAGTATCTCCTGTCTCCTGGAAACATATCTAACTCACAAGGACTCATTCAGACTCAAGGTGAAGGGATTGAAAAAAATATTCCATGCAAGTGGAAATCAAAAGAAAGCAGGGGTAGCCATTCTCATATAACATAGACCTGAGACCAACTATATAGTAAAGAAAGACAAAGAGGGTCATCATATAATGGCAAAGAGAACAATGCAACAAGAAGATATAACAACCCAAAATATTTATACACCTAACACAGATGCACCCATATTTCTAAAGCAAACCCTACTAGATCTAAACAAAGTGATAAACAACAGCATCATAATAGCAGGGGATTTTAACACCCCACTGACAGAGCTGGACAGATCCTGTGAGCAGAAAATAAACAAAGAAACACTGGACTCAAATGGGTCTCTAGAGAAAATGGGCCTAACAGACATTTACAGAACATTCTACCCAAAAATTATTGAATATACATTCTTCTCATCAGCACATAGAACATTCTCTAAAATTGATCACATTGTAGGCCACAAATCACGTCTCAATAAATTCAAAAAAATAGAAATTATACCATGTATATTCTCAGACCACAGTGGAATAAAATTAGAAATCAACTCCAACAGAAACACTTCTATACAAAGTCATGGAAATTAAAAAATCTACTGCTGAACAATTATTGGGTCAAGGAGGAAATTAAGATGGAAATCAAAAGATTCCTGGAACTAAATGACAAAGTGGACACAAGTTATCAAAATCTATGGGATTCAGCAAAAGCAGTCCTAAGGGGAAAATTTATAGCCTTAAATGCCCACATCAAAAAGACAGAAAGATCACAAATCAACAATCTAATGAATTGTCTCAAAGAACTAGAAAAGGAAGAGCAAATGAAACCTAAACCCAGCATAAGAAAATACATAACTAAGGTCAGAGCAGAACTAAATGAAATTGAAAACAAAAAAATAATGCAGAAGATTAATGAAACAAAAAGTTGGTTCTTAGAAAAGATAAACAAAATTGACAGACCTCTTACTAGATTAATCAGAAACAGAAAAGGACCAAAATAAGCTCAATCGGAAATTTAAAAGGAAATATTACAACTAATACCACAGAAGTATTTAATACAAAATATCATCTGTGAATACTGCAAAAATCTCTATACACATAAACTCGAAAACATTGAGGAAATGGACAAATTCCTGGAAACATACAACCTCCCAAGGCTCAATGAGGAAGAAATAGAACTCCTGAACAGATCAATATCGAGCAACAAAATTGAAACAGCAATAAAAAATCTTCCAACAAAAAAAGAAGTCCCAGACCAGATGGTTTCACAGCTGAATTTTATCAGACTTACAAAGGAGAATTGGTACTCATGCTGCAGAAATTATTTCATAACATTGAGAAGGAAGGAATCCTCCCCAAATCATTCTATGAAGCCAGTATCACCTTGATGCCAAAGCTAGGAAAGGACATAACAACAACAAGAAAAGAAGACAACAGACCAATATCCCTTACGAAAATAGCTGCAAAGATTTTCAATAAAATTCTAGCAAACCGAATTCAGCAGTACATCAAAAAAATAATCCACGACGACCAAGTGAGCTTCCTCCCAGGGATGCAAGGGTGGTTCAACACACATAAATCCCTAAATGTGATTCACCACATAAATAGAAATAAAAACAAAGATATGATCATCTCAATAGATGCAGAAAAAGCATTCGACAAAATTCAGCAACTTTTTATGACAAAAACTCTTAACAAAACAGGCATAGATGGAACATATCTCAAAATTATAAAAGTCATATATGACGAACCCACAGCCACCAACACACTGAATGGGGAAAAACTGAAAGCATTTCCACTTAGAACTGGAACAAGACAAGGATGCCCACTGTCACCACTTCTATTCAACATAGTGCTGGAAGTCCTAGCCAGAGCAATCAGACAAGAGAAGGAAATTAAGAGTATCCAAATGGGGAAAGAGGAGGTCAAACTGTCACTTTTTGCTGGTGATATGATCTCATATCTAGAAAACCCCAAAGATTCTGCCAAGTGACTCCTAGAATTGATGAATAAATTTGACAAAGTCTCAGGCTACAAAATCAATGTACACAAATCAGTTGTGGATTGACAGTGTTTTTAAATCCTTTCCCATCCACCCACACCTACCAGGGACTGAAATGCTAACATCCTTCTGCAGTGAATACTGGCCAGAGTATCAGCTACCACATTGAGTTGAGTACAAGCACCTTAATTTGTTCATCTACTTACTCTGGTCTGAATTTCACTGATATCAAATGAGGTGAACCATGGGCCCTGGTGATTTTTCATTTTTCTGACCATACATGGTAGTCTGTTTCCTTGATAAACACTCAGCAAAATACCTTTCAAAGCACCATTCCTCAAACCAGCTCCAAGAGCAGTTTAAACCAATGTAAGATTTCTTTTTGTAGTCTACCAATTAGTGCTTTGACTGGAATTATATGACTCATGCCTTATCACAAGGGGGTCTTGCTGGGTAGAAAGCTGACACTTTCAAGAACTACAAATGTCATCAATTAACTGCTAAATCCCTGTACAATGTGTTCACATCTGTCTAGCTCCACTGTCACCTCCCCAGTGTGAGACCCCCACTGCTGCAGATTGGACTACTACCATAACTTAGTCTTCTGGTTTTCACCCTTCAAAACCTGTTCTCCGGACACCAACCAGCATGGTCATTTCGAAAAGCAAATCTGATTGTCTCATTTCTCTACCTAAAACAGGTCAAGGTTATTGCCTATGATCTGTTCCCCACCTTCCTCTTCAGCTTCATTCTGTCACCGCTCCCCTGGCTTTGTGCACTCCAGCTACTGTGGCCTGGATATTCCATTCATCCCACCTCTAAGTCCCTTCTCAGTGCCTCTCCAGCACATCCCCTGTTACCCCCCCCCCTTTACCCAAGTAGTCCTTAGCTCAGCCTTCACATCATAGCCTAGGCATTTAATTAAATTTTCCCTAAGGCCAGGCACCCACTGGTTGTGAATATACTTCTGCTTCATAGCACCTACCACTGGTTCCGATGACGTCTATCCTCTACTTGCCCACAAGTGCCATGCTACGGAGTAGGAACTCTGTTTTATACAGCATTCTGACCACAGAGAATAATATGGTGTATCTTGTATAGTAAGTACTCAATATTTTTTAACCAACTATATGGCAAAAATTTCTACCAGAATCCACCCAGTTACCTAGATATGAAACTATCAAAAGGCTCATGGCTAAGCCACCAAGTAAGTAATCCAACTTATCCTTCCAACTCTGCCCTTTATATTTTACTGCTAGGGAAAATGGACTATTTCTGTAATTACAAGTAAAATGGCATCAGATACAATTCCTGTTTCATTATTTTATTGAAAACAAGCTTGTATAGTTTTGAATACATGATGGTATCAACTAAATTTATACTCTTCACCAATCCTGTCAAAAACTGGATTAGATTTTTTAAAAGACTGAATATAGATCAATTAGAAAAATGTTGGAACAAGAATAATAGCTGTTTTAGAACATCTAAATGGGATGCCATAAAAATGAACAAAAAAATGAACAGGACCACTTATATTTTGCAAAGAATCTAAGATCAAAGATAAGATCCAGATGGTTCTGACCATTTTCTTGAGCTTCATACAAAGATAAACATGGGTAATAAAGCATTTAAAAATTAACTGCTAAAGCCTCCAGGTTTGCTAAAATATACTGTCACTGAGTTTGATGGGGTTTTATAAGGTCTCTCATGTTTTCTGTTAGAACTATATAATTATTATTTAAGATTAATCCCATAAGCCCTGGAAATGATGTGCAATTTTTCTTTAATTGAAGTATATGTGACAGATTTTTCAGTTGTTTCTGTATAAATACATGTAGACAGTCTCCATTAAAAGACCAGGAAGAGGCCGGGCGCGGTGGCTCACGCCTGTAATCCTAGCTCTCTGGGAGGCCGAGGCGGGCGGATCGCTCAAGCTCAGGAGTTCGAAACCAGCCTGAGCAAGAGCGAGACCCCGTCTCTACTATAAATAGAAAGCAATTAATTGGCCAACTAAAAATATATAGAAAAAATTAGCCGGGCATGGTGGTGCATGCCTGTAGTCCCAGCTACTCGGGAGGCTGAGGCAGGAGGATTGCTCGAGCCCAGGAGTTTGAGGTTGCTGTGAGCGAGGCTGACGCCATGGCACTCACTCTAGCCCGGGCAACAGAGTGAGACTCTGTCTCAAAAAAAAAAAAAAAAAAAAGACCAGGAAGAAATGAGGGGCTCCATTCCAAGGGAAAGGAGTTGCCTCTTGATTGGCTCTCTTTGATAGACTCCCCTCTACTGAATAAACAAGTCAAAAGAAACCATTTCCAGCAGTACAGTAATCAAGGGCTTATTTCTCTTCTGTTAGCACACTTTTAGCTCAGGGCTTTCAGATTTCTAAAAATTCTATTAGTAACTTTTAAAACAGCTCATGAAACACGTGGACACCTATAAAGTGATTTCTCTGACAAGGAGTCACAACATGTGCCACAGGTTCCAGGGCCATGTGGCATTTGAACAATTAAATAGCATTAACCAAGACCCCTAATGGAAAACTAGGTATGGGCAAGGGAGATGGGGTTGCCCAAGACTCTCTCCAGGGCTTAAAAGAAGACACAGTTAAGATATTAAATATAACGAAATAACCCTAGAGCAGACCTTGGCCCTTTGGCCAGCTGTTAATTCCCTTTAGAGAGAGATGAAAGCCCCATGTGCCCCGGCTCCTAGGAGAAGGAGTTTCTGTATGACTCTGCACTACCCTGGTAATGAGAAACATGCAGGCACCAAGATAGCCCCCGAATGTCAGTGCTTCTTTGCCTCACTCAAAGAGAAAGAGAAACAAAGAAAGAAGAGAGCGAGAGAGAGAGAGGAGGAGGAGGAGGAGAGAGAGAGACAGAGACACAAATAGGAAAGAGAGCAGTTTACTAAGCTGCTCAATTACAAGCTAATTCTATGAGGGTCTTCCCCAGCCTCAAAGGAAGGGCAGCAAGCTACAGTTACAGCTGTGGGCACAAAGCGGCTATTATTAGCAAAGTCCAAGTGCATAAATTAGTAGGTTTTGCTTTCTGAACTCTTCTCTTCAGATATTCTATGAAGGCATTTGAAGAAGATCCCAGGATGGGTCACTTAGCACCAGCCACAAGCTTGCTATCTTCCCTTTCGTTGAGCCCCTACCCCCTCACTACCTAACACAGAAAATGACAGACTTTTCATTTAAGAGTCAGCAACCCCAAGACTGACTTAGATAAGACATTTGCCACTTTGAGTCTGGTGTCATCATGAGGAAGGGATTAGAGATAATCTAAGGCCTTTTCCAGATCCATCACAAATGTATACTCTATTAATGAGTAATTACTGTTTCTGTAGATACTGTTCCCTCTTGCCAATAATCGCCCATGACTAAGCTCTCATTTCTTTAAGAGCCCTTCCCTAAAAAGTGAGAAAGTTTGTTGAAAGCAGCAGTTGTTTCTGGGCCCTTTCAATAAACACTTTATTTCTGTAAATAATAGAAATCAGACCAGTGCCCACTGCCTTTGAAAAGGGCAGAAGACACTATTAATTTTTCCAATCTTCCAAAGGAATTAATACAAATGTTGTACTCATCATGCCTCTTTCCTATCTAAAGAATTCAAAACAGTAGTTTGAGGGTGACTGCTTTGTTAAGGTGAAAGATAAAAAGAGTTCTGTTTCAACCTTCTGGTGTGTTGGAATGTTCTATGTCTTTATCTGATTGTAGTTACATGGATATATACACATATAAAAATTCATTGAGTGTACATTTAAGGTTACAGCACTTTGCACATTTCACTACATGTAGTTTTTAACTTTTTAATTAGGTATAAGAGTTCTATCCCATTTCATCGCCCAAGGCCACTTGGAGACAATGGGATATCCCTAAAGATGCTAAGTCAGCACTTGGCTCTACAAGATCTTCCTCTTCATTTTCTATCAGCTGGGAACTTCAGTACTTGCCCACTTCACAACTGTCACAAAAGGGTCAGTGACTTTGGTTCAAATCCATCCAGAGGGTACTCGAATGAGAATAACATATGAGTCACACTTACCCAGATTAGCCATATTACTCATATTATGAGATGTGAAAGTCTAATTATCAGTTAAAGAAAAATAACTGTAGATATCAATGATTCTCCAAAGTGTCTGGACACCATTTTCAGAAACACAAGTTTCTCATAATGCCTAGAGAGAAAGTGCCTAAGGTTTCCCATTTATGATGAGGACTTACCTGCTTGTAGGTAGTCTGGCTGCAGAGTTGGAGGCAGGCCCTCAGGCAGTGGGTAGCCGTTCTTCCGGGCCACGATGAGATGAAATGCAGCACAGAATTCAGGCAGAGTCAGGGCTCCATCACAGTCAGCATCACTAAGCTCCCTAAATACAACAAATGTCATGAGTACCTACTGTGGGACTTAGAGGAAAGTTACTTGGCCCAGACATGCAAACACAACTCCCAGGCTCTCTAGGGATGGCCCTGGAGCATCCCCAAACCCTCCTGGCCAAATCCATTTGAAATTTCAGGTGGCTACTCAGAGGAAAAAAAATGCTGATTGACAGCATTGGTATCGGTAGCATTTTGTAAGTAAAAATTTAAATTCTTCAGGTTCTCTGATTGGTCTATTTTACAAAACTGAGGACACGGGACAAGAAACTGTGGCACAAAAAGAAAAGAGATGCCTGGAATTGCACAGTTAATTGACAGTCATTCAGTAACTGCAGGCTGCATGGTGTGGAGAGCCCCAGACTTGATGCTTAAAACAGGCAGAGAAAGGGTGGCCCCAGACACTTTATAGTTGTCCCAGCCATTATGCAGTCTACTCAGAGCTCGGAAATAAATGCTTCATTTTTCAGCTTTAAAGGAAAACCTTGAACTTTTCAAGTCATGTAAATTTTTGTATCAAACTGTTCTTTGCTTGAGAATTCCCCCCCGGAAAATACAAGTAAGCTCAGTAAATATCGATTGAATTATGTTTTAAGATAAAACTAGCAAATAAGGAAGACTGGAACCAGATAAGATAAAAAGGATGAAAGGGAGAGTCTCAAAAAGGCTTATCTTTGTTTCAGTCATTATTTCCCACTAAAAGGCACAGACCTATTTACTGAGCACAAAAGAACTAAGTAACTAAGACTCCATAAGCTCAATCATCTTTTAGGTATACAGAGACCAAGTATACTTGTGTTAGGACAATTACAGAGATAAGACTTACACAAAATTGTTCTAGAAAGGTCTTACTATTTGAAAAAAAAGAAAACATTTCTAAGGTAAGCTGCATAACTTTCCTTTGGATCATTCACATCCCCCTCTCCAATTTAGAATGCGCCAGCCCTGAAATAGCTGTTCTCCCAAGGTGAGGAGTCAGGGAACTGCTTCAAACGCTGGATGGAGAGAATACCATTTAGCTTTCATGGCTATGTCTTGACATAAAGATAGGAAGCCTCATGCCGATAATGTTAAGACTGGGAATTCTGCCAAAATAAACTGTATTCTTTTCAAAATGATAATTTATTTTTTTCCTAGCTTTAAAATCTACTATAAGGTTTGTTGGGGAGGGGGGAATGTTATACCAGAGTATATCGTCGAAGAACCTAAATCTACCTCAGAATCCCAGATACACTGGCATGCACAAGGATTATTGGAATAGTTTTTTCCAATAAAATGCACAAAACATAAGCAATTCTGAATCCTATCATAATTTTTATAAATCCTTATGCAAAAAGCTTTATATAAATATTCCAATGTTTTAGTTATATATTTATAGCAGTATGATCTCCTGCCCAGTCTTAACTAGCCCATACATAGCCGGGAGTTTACAGCAGCACCAAGCATTTTCATAAATGCAAACAGAGCCATCTGGACCATCCGGCCCGGCACAGCCCTTCTGGAGCCAGAGCTATGGCAAGGTGCGGTGGATGCCGCAGCTGCAAGTCTGAATTAGGCCCCGCTGATAAACGCTGGCCAAATTTATAAAGCTCAGGGGCAGACAGAATAGTCAAGTTTAACCTGATTTCAAAATGTTCCTGGACCTTCTGTTCACTCAGCCTTATAAAACAATTATTAAGAATAGCTTTTCAAGGTCCTCCGGTTACTTGCAGCACATCGAGTAGAAAAATTTGCAAATAAAATCTACAAGATGGAAAGTCTCATAGGTCCACAAATTGCCTAGACTGAAAAGGGGTTGAGCTGGGGATGATAATTAGGAAATTACCTTTAAAATAATAGTTAATGCTTATACTGCTTAGTACATGCTAGGCACTGCTCATCGTACTTTTCATATAATAACTTCACAGCAATGAGAATCTGAGTTCTATTCACTGTAAGTCTGTTAAAAAAAATCACTCAAAAGTTAAGACTCTTAAAAAATACAAAGGTAGGAGCTAAATGCTGGGTATGTATGAATGATGGTATGATATTATGTGGAATTAATTGTACTTACCATATATAAGAGAGTTCTGGAATTGAAAGCTTTGATTTGGTGAAGAAGTTCTTGGCCACAGAACCTGTCAAGAGCCATTGTTTAATAAACCATTAATTGCTTATCTAGAGTAGCTTTTATATTTATATTCCAATGAATCGCCATTTTTTTCATTCAGCAATCTCTACTATATAACCACAAACACATTTATTTCTCAAAGCAACTATGAATCATGGGACTAAAAGCAACATATGAGCAACTTTTAAAGAATATGTAAATTAGAATAGGGCAAAAGAAGCAATAACACAATATCATGACAGATGCAAATCATATAAATTCATTCCTGCTTCATTTTTACCAAAAATCTGCAAAATTTTACTAAAATTCAAAAGATGAATTTCAAACAAATTTGACAAATTTCACATAGAAATTTCCAGTAGAAAAGTAATACACAGCCATGGTAGAAAACCAAGCAAAAAGAAGAAAATTAACACCATTAATCCTACTACATTGTGATAAAACAGACATCTTGGGAAAGATTTTTGGTGAGATTTAAGATCTCTTATTGGCTCTTTGAGAAGTTTATCCAGGAAGCTTCCTTTATTCATTGCAAATATACCAAATTTACCAATATCAATTGCAATCAGGCAATCATTCCATTTCACATGCTATGTAACTGCAAGTCCAGCTGCACTTGAAACATTAGACCTTACTGAGATTGAATTTTTTATGCTTTCAGCTTTCAACACAGTTTCACGGTTCAAAAACCTCAATTCTAATACAGCGAGCAGTTCAAATCAAAGCCCCAAGCTCTGTTCTAAATTGACAAAGTCAAAACACTTTCCATGACAATCACAAATCTTCTAATTAACCTTAAAACAATGGATTATAATAGACTCTAAAGCAGACTTATTTTCCTTTGCCAGATTAAGGACCAATGGCAAAATACCCTAAAAATCAATGAGCCCCAAAAGCATCCTGGAAATAATGCTGACATGTGACTCTTGGTCACCAATGCAGCCACCTTGTCAAATATTTGTCAGAAATGTCTTGCAAGCCTGTTTGCCAGCTACACCTGTGTAGGGCATTTACCATGAAGGGAGCTTTTAGGACTGGAAATTGCTCTGGGTGAGTCAGTGAGTGGTGAGTGAATGTGAAGGCCTAGGACATTACTGTACACTACTGTAGGCTTTATAAACAATGGACACCTAAGCTACCCAAAATTTATTTAAAATTTTTTTTATTTCTTCAATACTAAATTAACCTTAGCTCGCCATAACTTTTTTACTTTATAAGCTTTTTGATTTTTTTAACTTCTTGACTCTTTTGGGATAACACAGCTTAAAACACAAACACATTGTACAGCTGTACAAAAATATTTTCTT